>VYZX01015781.1:158337-225256 GCA_013401335.1 Brachypteracias leptosomus
GGCTTGAAGAGAATTCCATGAAATAGAAGACGAGTCACCTCTTACTACCAAAGACATGTTATTGTAGCTTTTCCTTGCCTCCTTCCCTAGCCCTTTGTGTGGTCAGTTCCCAGTATTCCCTCTAGGTAGCACCAACATCACCATATCTTCCCTCTTGTACCAGAGGTCAAGCCAAAGGGATAAAGCCAAGAATGGCTCCTTGCTGAATGCAGATCAGCTGTTAAACAGGTAGGTCAGGAGCATGAGCTGGCCACTTGCTTACAAACAGAAAATACCTTTGTAAGAAGAGGACAGACAGAGAAGGCTTGAGTAGGAAACTGGCCACATGCTTGGGAAATAACCTATAACACCAAGGACATAGGTACTTCAATCTGGACCATAAGTCTAGAAAATAACCTTGCCCTGCTCTTAAGGAGATCACAGAACAACTTTCTGTAATTACACTGTTGCGGCTACCAATTAGTAACTTAGCATTTGGAAATGGGAGACTCCTGGATACTGTTGTCCTTCTCATTGCAGTTGTTTGGTCTTGCTAAATAAGTAACATCTTAATACTGTGCATCTTCCCATGCTCCAGGCTTCTGTAAGTCCTGCCGAAATCGTGAACCCTCCCCTCAGGGTAATACTGACTAAGAGTCAGTGTATTCTGCTGCTGCTGTCTGATGTCAGGTTTTAATCTCTTCTTGGTGGTTAAGGTATGCCATTCTGACCAAAGCAACCTGGCCTTCCTGGAAAGGAGAAGAGAAACAGGGAGTTCTTCACCTGCTTCAGTCAGTCAACATGGATCCTGACCAGTACCAGCTTGGGAAATCCAAAGTCTTCATCAAAGCTCCAGAGTCTGTAAGTGTGGCAGAACATGAGTCTTTCAATACAAAGCTGAAATAAAAGGCCTGCCCACTCAGAAGCTGAGCACAGTATCTGACAAGGTGGGAGAACCTTAGAATGTAAGTCAGGCTGGGCAGCCTGTCACAGGTGCCTCGAGACTGGGCAGGGATTCATGGCACTTTCAGTGAGCACAGGACCTAAGGACCCCCTGCATGATTTTGACACTAATACAAGGAGCATTAAATGCATCAGTGCCAACAAGGAGAGTACCTGTTGTGGTTAATCAGATCAAAACCACTTGATTTGCTCATGGATGTCAGGGGAGGCTTTATAATACATATTTTAGGAAAGAATTTATGCAGTATTTTTATTTCAGAACTTCTGAACCATATTTTAACTCAATGTTTCATTGAAATTCCTTAATTGTGACCTTCAATAGCAGATGACAGACTATTTGCATTGAGATTTTGGAATTAGCATTGTTAGAGAAATAAACGGTGACTGTTCATGAGAGACAACATCAATATTGTTACTGTAACCTGAATTGCACAAGGGCTTGATGGTGCCCCTACTGAAGCTGAGGAAGCTTTTGGATCAGTAGCACTCCTGCCTGTGTGCTGAAACCCTATCTAGTGCTTGGGCCTTTGTGAAGAGTTTTATTTTTTTAATAAGCTTGCTGTAGATGAAGAGTTGCCAGCCGTGAAATAAGGTTTTATGGGTGTCAGAAAGGAGGCTTCGTTACTTACATTTCTATCAAACACCTGAATAAATAAGTCTGTACAAGAGCAAGTGGGGTTCTGCAGAAATGGTTTACACTAGATCAAGTTTCCTTTTTAAGATCAGTGTGAACAATGGCATTTTTCTAGATTTGCGTGGTTTAGGACAGCAAATTTTAAAAAGGATCCTCAAGCCCAGGTTTACTTCTTGATATACCCATTTGTACTAATTTTACCTATTTTGAAAGCTGGAAAAGAGTCCTTATGAATATTTAACACACAATAGAGGGAAATAAGAAGCAACAGTGATGTCAGTGGACTGATTTAGTCCTGTAATTGTTAGCCAAATGCTTTTGCTTCTGATGAGACAAGAAAGCATTAAAGTATGTAAAAGACTATAGTAAAATATGCTGCAACCTACAATAGCTAGGAAGTTGTCCTAATGCATTAAATTTACATATATTTTAGTGGTATCTGGGAAATTATCAAAGGGATGCACCTTCTATTTGTTTTGATAAATCAGCATTTTCTCTTGAATTCTGGCATTTTAGACCCAAAACTCTTGGTATGTCATCCTAAAATACAAGATCCTAGTTGTAAATCCTGCAACCAGCCGACAGAGTTCCCTGCTGGGAAAGAATGGAGCCAATGGACACGAGTATGGAATTCAGACAGGGAGGAAAGCTGCACGTTACACATTGCACAGCTCCCCATAACATTCTGACAAGAGAAGTATGAATTTTGGAGAATGTGAAGATGGAGGCTGGATCAATGCCTCGTGGAGAACTTTGAGTTGCACCAGTAGAGTATTTCAAGGAGAATCTATGTTCCTCTTGCTTTGTCATTGGGTCCAAGATTAATGGGTAGACTGTTAAAGGCAGATCCACTCAAGTATTAGAGATTTATTTTAGGAAAGGTTACCTTGACATTCTGATCTCAGGTCCCATAGTTGTGGTAGAGGCACCAGCTTGGATCTAGAATGAAATACACTGGGAAGTTGTTGAAAGTAGAACGTAGCTTTTTCTTGAATTTTTCATGTAAAATGTTTGACCTATCCTTCTGTCTCTTTGTACAGCTATTTTTGTTAGAAGAGATGAGAGAGAGGAAGTATGATGGGTATGCCAGGGCCATCCAGAAGGCATGGAGGAAGTATGTGGCCAGGAAAAAATATGTACAGATGAGAGAAGAAGGTAGGTCATAACTTCTGATGACAGATATTTCACACATGGTTCCAGGAATGGGAGTGCTACAAGAGATGAAGGAAATACCTTTCTCTATAGAGCAAACCATTGCACTGCAGATGACTGTCTAGGAATGACTGCACATTTTTGGACCTCTAAGGTACCACTGATGAGGTTGGCTGCTCTGCATGCATGGATTTCTTGGACTACCCAGTGTTTTGCTCTCAAAACAAAGCCAGGCTGAGTAACACAGAGATCAGAGATGTTCCAGGAGAAGTGAAAAGGGAAACACTTCCCACAGTTACACAAGACCGAGGTGGTCTGTAGGTGATACAAATCAATCCAGGGATTGTAGCGCTTAGTTGCGTATGTGACCTGGGTTATATGAATGAGCAACATTCTGGGTTTGGAAGAGTTGATCTTCAATTTTCAGCAACGACTGAGAAATTCCTTAATTTTAGAAGTGCTCCCCAATTCATCAGAACTGTGGAGCTTGCCATCAGTGTATTTGATTACAAATGGATTTAATAACCACACAGATCCTTACATAAAGGATGAGTAGCAGTGCTTCACTGTTTTTTCCATATCATAAACAATTTGGTCATCACTTCTTCACAGAAAGTTCTGCTTGAAACAGCTCTTTCAGACCACAGAATCACAGAATGTTAGGGATTGGAAAGGNCCTGAGTTTGGAAAGTTCAGTAAATACTATTAATCAATGTTTATTTTTGGTATTTAAGCATCAGATCTATTGCTGAACAAGAAAGAGAGACGACGGAACAGCATTAACAGGAATTTTGTGGGAGATTACATAGGCATGGAGGACCATCCAGAGCTACGCCAGTTCGTGGGCAAACGGGAGAAGATTGATTTTGCAGACACTGTAACTAAGTATGACAGACGATTTAAGGTAGGTTTGAGAGCAGCAGCCACTAATGACTAGTTCTGCGAGGGAGTTAGATGTCTTTACCATCCTTTAACAAACTCCACCATGTTAGTGTCAATATCATCTAGGTTACCAGCTTGGAAAAAGTGTCTTTGACTTAAAAGGCACCTAGGGAAGCCCTTAGACCCTTGTGATGGGAACACTGCCATTGTCAAGCCTGTTGTTGCAGGCTTTATGGGACTTGCTGGGCAGAAAGCTACGTTAGTTAGGAAATAGGAACAAAGCCACTTTCCTGTCCTGTGCAATCTGACTCTTGAGGTCGTGATTAATCCCATCAGTATTTTTTTCACTTGACCCAAAGGCCTAACAGTACCAGCCCAAATCATAGTCTATTATGTGTCTTCAGAGCAGCATCACAACATTAGTGCAGTGATCTCTGTGTAGCTGTGTATTTGTAAACACTTTTGTGTTCCAGACGGTGAAGCGGGACCTCGTCCTCACTCCCAAGTGCATATACCTGATTGGGCGTGAGAAGGTAAAGCAGGGCCCAGAGAAAGGCCAAGTGAAGGAAGTCTTAAAGCGAAGGATGGAAGTGGAGAGAATTCTTTCTGTTTCTCTGAGGTCAGTACCTTGAAAAGCTCTTTCTACTGACAGAGGGCACAGGGAAAATAAGTTGATTGATGAAGGGTAAATTTCTTAAGCTTGATTAATTGAATCTTGTAAAATTTTCACTCCCAGCCTTACTCAGTTAAGTGTGTTTTAGCAATAGATGTGTATAGGCAGCAGACAAACATTTCCTGACTAGTAGTTAAAATGTTTCACTTACACTGGGTCTTAGCTACCTGGTGAGTCCCCCAAAATTTATTCTGTGAAGCATATATTCATCATACACAAGCAGGTTCTAGTAACTTTTGGCTCAAGCTTTTATGTCAGAAATAATTCTTGGTTAATAGAAGTACACCTTGTAAGATGTCCACTGCTTCCTAAAGGGAAGTTCTCTCTCTGGTGAGCTACTAAAGCCTTTATTTCTACTTGGATTTCACATCACTTCTGTTGACTGAATGTCTAGCCCAGATTGCTCCTCACAGAGCTGAAAAACCCAGTTAGGTGAGCAACACCAGAATTAAACCACCCATGACACCACTAGATTCTTGCCTATATCATTTCATCTCTTTGAAGATGGGTGAACAAAGTCTCTGAATACCTCTGCATTTGGTATTGCAGTTTATCAGAGCTGGTAGCTGAATGTAATTTAATACCAAAGAATACTCATCCAGGGCAACAAGTGTGCTTGTACAAGTCTACACTTGAGTACAGTGTATTGCTAGCTACTTCTAGTATGTGCTTATAAAATGTTTCCATTAGCATAACCAGAAATCTCCTCATGGACATTATCCAGTACTTAAAAACTGGAGATTTCACATTTTTGCAGAATTCTTCACAGCCATTTCAAGATTAGGGAAAGGTCTGCAAGATGTGTCTGCTCACTGTACTAATAAACCTGTGGCTTATTTATCATGCATTTTAGTAACTGTTGCAACAAAAATAACTGTAGTAGATTTAGGTTAGAGAGGAGAGTGGAACTTGTCTTTTTAGTGCTTCAAGTTTGGACTGTGCTCTGTGCAAACCTGGAACAGATTGCAGCCAGACGTCTGCATTGGGCCAGTTGCATTCCAAAGGCACAATCACAATGAGTCAGTTAAAAGAACAGCTGCCAGCCAAGTGAGTGAAAGCTGTTACACTCCTCTCACATGTAAATAACAGTTCTACAGAACCTTCTGAAGCAAGCCTAAATGGGCTTTGTTCAGAGGAAATGCATATATGTATGTTACATTATGCCTAATAAGAGTTTGAATTTAGCTGATTTTGTTGTAAAAAACGTTGGGGTTAGTATATGCTAACTGTAGACTCAGAATTACAAGCCATCAAACTGTCCAGGCATTCCTCAAAAATCAAACCCTAAAAAAATCCATGGGGGCAAGAGGGCTTTTCCCTATTACCATGTTAGGTACAGCCTGAGTTCAAAATGGGATCTCTGAATTCTGTATTGAAGCGGCTTAGTAGTACTACAACGCTCTGGCTGCAGAGGCTCTAAAAGTTAATGCTTCTCTCAAATCTGAGATATCTTGTCTCAGCAACAGGAGTTAGCACTTGTAATATTTAACAATCTGCAATCAGTAAAACTAGAGCGAAATCTTTATTTAGTACCTGTGCTGCCTACTGTATGTTTTTTGGAGGGGGAAACCCACAAACTCCAAAACAGTTTTTTAGACATCAGGATCAAAGCAAAAATTGTATTAGCTCTAACTTGCATTCTCTCATGTGCTTTCCAAACTCCAGTTCATTGTCCCTATAGTTGAAATTTTCTACACCTCTAAGATAATTGATTTCTGGTTTTGAAGTGAATCTCAAGCCTTTGTACTTGAATAGTTGCAATAACATACTTCATGAGCTTATCCAGAATGGATTTAGCTCTATTCTGTATTGCAGCCTCCAAGTTTTCTAAGTTTCAGTTCTTACCTGTACTATTTTTCATGCAATGTTATGCTTTAACTAACTCAACAGAAAATGAAATATATTTTAAATGGAAAGGGGAGAGAGGATAACTAGAGTCTTGCATTGCTTTCTAAACAGTATCTCTCAAGAAACCTATGCACAATATATTGTTGTAAGCTTGATTCAATACACAGAATGAAGGCAGAATATTTTATCAACACTATTGACATGTATTAACAGCAATTAACACTACACAACAATGTAAATTACTTCAGAAGCTGTAATTTAAAGTGCAAATGCCCAACTTGGAATTTGTTCAGGGTACTGCGAATGACAACCCATACACTCATGGAAGTGTTCTTGCATTTTTAAAACAACAAATAACCGAGCTTTAGAATTCTTCTAATAAGGAGTGACACAGGAGAGCTTAAGAGTATTACAAAGTCATTCTCTTCACTAAATTAGCAAAAATTGGACCACTGACTAAATAATATTTACTGTAGGTCTTGGGCTTTTCTTACATGTCCTGTTCAGAACTTTGCTCGGGCTCTAGAGTTGCTCAGTGATAGGAAAGGAGGTCATTCTCTTACTCATTTTATACATTTCTTACTGTTATTCTGAATACCATTTAGTTAAGTTTGTAGTTCCATACACCCTTCTCTAAACTATGGGAAAGATTTCAGAATTTGCAAGGAGATTATGGAGTGCACTGGGGGTAGGTAGAATTTTAGAGAAACAGGAAGTGATACCACTCATCCTTTACCTAATACCTCAAGTTACAATTGTATTTTGATATATGACAGTCAAGAGCACCTCTAGCAGTAATATGAAGTTATTTTTAATTCTGCATAAAAAGGTACTCACAGTCTGAAGAGGGAGTCATGGCCTTCAGCAACCAGATGCAAAGTGAGGGTCCAGAAGGCAGCATGCCTCTCCCTTCCACATTTATAGAGGCAGCAATCAGGCACACCAGGTGGGAGAGAAAAAGGGAGGAGCATGCTCAAAGTGAAAAGCTGTTGATTGCTAGGTAATTAGGATAAGAAAACAGTGATGAGGGAAAATAGACCTAATTATCTCTTGAGAGAAGGTGAAGGCTTTTTTTGTTCTGAGCTGAATGTTCTTTGAGTTCCTTATGTGCTATAATGAATTTACTTCTGGAGTTACTCTGAAATGTTGAAGCAATACCTATAGAGATTTAGGTGTGGTATCAGCAATATCTTTGTGGGATGTGTAGCCATGCAAACCATTGAAAGAAGCTGTTTCTTAGTGACAGGTATCTAACTTTGACTTGCCCTTCCCCTGACTGCCAAAGCCCCCTGCCTGGATTTCCACACTTAACCACTGCAATGCACACGTTCACACTCCTGAGTTATCTATACTGGGTTTTAATAAAAAAAAACAACAAACAGTGAGAACTCATAATGAATGTTAATTCTAAATCCAACAGGATTTGAAAGGGCCATTTCTCCAGAGAGAAATGCAAACAGTGAGTGCCTTTTTCACTTAGTAGGTGATATCTAATGTATTGAAATAAATTGCTATTATAAAATAATATTTTCTGATATTAGAAAGAGCAGCAGAAGATTGACCAACAACATTGACAATAGAGCAGAGCAGCTTTGGCTTCAGGCTCCCTGCAGCCAACTAAACAACCCTGAAACTGAGCCACACATTTTCTGCCAGGAATACTTAACTAATATCTAACTAATGCTCTTTTTTTCAATGGCTGCACTCCATTTTGTGAAATACCACAGTGGTATTGTGGTAATTGTTTTGTGGTAAGATTAAGGAACTCCCAGCTCAGCTCTGCACAGTCCTGTGCTGTCTCTTCTCCCAGCCACGTGTTTTCCTACACTATCACTCAGGTGCCTGCATGGGGATATGGATGAGACATTGAAGAGTAAGAGAAGCAGAAAATTAACCGACCAGGAAAGGGCAGGGGAGGGATTCTAGCATGAGGGAAAGAACAGAAATGCACATGAATAAAAAGGGTGAGTGGCAGAGGGCAGGCTACCCCTCCTGACAACACAACAAGGTTAACTTGATTTGAACTGATTATGAAGTGAACACATGAAAGCAGACGTCTCTTGAAACTTCTAATTCAATGCAAATGTTTTTAAAAATTAACCGTGCAAATGTCATTCTAATGCTGGCTGTATTTGCTGATGAAATGTTCATCTGAATGGTATATGATCTGCTTTCTTTTCAGCACAATGCAGGATGACATGTTCATTCTACATGAACAGGAATATGACAGTTTGCTCGAATCAGTCTTCAAAACTGAGTTTTTAAGCCTCTTATCCAAACGATACGAAGAGAAAACACAAAGAAAACTACCTCTGAAATTTAGCAATACGTGAGTTATATTTTTTTTCAATGGGCTTTTGAGAATAAACAGTCTTTGTTCTTGCTGCCAAAGCAAATGAGTGAGTGCGAGTTGTTGAGCTCCTGACATTAGGCTTTGTTTCAAAATAATAAGAGGTAGCACAGCATAAAAATCTGTATGTGCAAGGAGACCAGATTTTCTGAATAGCTCATCAGAATAATAGGTTAGGATTGTACCTGGGCTATCTGCCATGCATAGAAGAGTTGCCTTCACTCTACTGAATCTGGCATCAGGCTCAAGGGTCTGCAGCTTTGTGCAACCTGCAGCAAGGGCCAGGCCAGTCCCTGCACAGTTATGTGCACCCATGGTGCAAGCTCTCCAGCTCTGTGCTGGCTGCTGGTGCCTGTCACAAGAAGGAGGCATCCTCCTCCTATTCCTTAACCTTGACCTAAGAGTGGAAACATCATGATGAAGAGTTTGAAAAGACAATTCTGGAGACATAATGTAACAATCTGAAGTTTGTTGTGGGTACAGGGGACTGCAGGATGAAAGGATAATTCTACAGGAGCCTTATTAAGTAAATAATAATAGAAATATTTTTTGAAACAAGTCTGAAAAGGTACAGAATGATGTGCTGTAAGGACATGCTGGAAACTGTCCTAGCAAACATGCTTTTATTAATACTTCTACCCCTTAAGCAGATTGGCATTTGTATATTTTATTTCCTTCCAAAACGGGGAAGAATTATAAAAGGTAACAGGAGATTATTATTTTTGTTTGGAAGGGGTGTAGGAGGCCAATTAATTCAAGTGTGAAACATTCCTATAGTGTATACTCCTGTACAGTAGGAATCCAAAGCCAGTCCCAGCAGTAAATTTTTTGTTCATGAAAGTACTTCTAGAGTTAGCCATGATTTCCTGAGGTCATATATCAGTACAGTTCAGAGTAGATGGACAGTGTGGAAATGCTAGGAAAGAATTTAAATGTGTGTGTGCATGGAAAAAAAAAAATTAAAATTGAAATACTGCAGTATATGTATGCCAAAATATTTAGTCCCAGAACATGCACAAGGCCCACTCCTAAAGCATGTATATGCCAATGAATATACACACCAAGATGTATAATGGTATATACAGAAGAATGTTTAGGCATGGAGCACTGTAGCTTGCTCCAGTAGAGTCTGCTGCAGAGACTGTCTGCTGCCATTTGATGGTAGACATGTCTCTTCCTTAGATCTTTGCACGTTTTCTTCAATGCTCACTGTACTCTCCATCCTCTCTGGGGCATCTTAAACTTCCTTGGAGTAGCTCTACCAGGAAAGTCAAAACATCAGTTAAGAAGAACATTTTAAAAAGCATTAGAAAGCGATCTAATTAGGTGGTTTATGTCAGCCAAGTCACTCAGGGATAAGTGATATTGTCCTGATTTGCACAAAAATGCTTTCTGTTTTTTTATTCTTGTGTTCACATGCTTCTATTAGACTTGAAGTGAAGCTGAAAAAGGAGAGCTGGGGGCCATGGAGCAGTGCTGGTTCTCGACAAGTGCAATTTATGCAAGGCCAAGGAGATATAGCCATTCTCAAGCCAAGTAATAAAGTGCTGCAGATCAGCATTGGCCCAGGGCTACCAAAGAACTCACGTAAGTATGAACTTCCTTTAGAAATGAGTGAATTGTTTAGAAATATAGAGAATAGTTCACTCTCTCTCCTTGTTTGCCTCCAGACTGTAAGACTCAAAAGAAGATCCAAGTTATAATTCATAATGATACAGAGTTCCTTGCTGCTCTACTGTCACGCTGGAATTTTGTTACTGTCACTACATACCAACTGTTTCAGAAATATCTGAAATTCTTTGTCCTGTGGCAAAATAAACGAGGGCATTTAGTCATGTGACATAGCACAAATGGCACAGTTAGCCAAGCATTTTGGAGCTGAGTCTTTGGCTCTGCTCTGAGCTGCTGCAGTTCTTATAGTCTTGCTGATGCAGAAAGGTTTGCATCAGGACAGGACAGGTTGTGATACAAGGAATAGTACTCTCTGTACAGCACCAAAGATTGAGCTGCAAATATACCAGTCCCTCAGGTTTCATGTTCTACCTTTTTCTTATACCAATTGCTGAGACCAGTACAGTCAAAGGACTGCTGTGCCAGCCAGCCATGGTTTATAAACAAGTTCATAAAGCTAAGGGTCTTCTGAGCCTCACTGATTGTAGCCTTGAGACAGCTTTACTTTATATCCTGTGGCTGAGCTGGATCACAAAAGGGAGACTATGCCTAAGTCATCCTTATTGCACCTCAAGCTTTAGAACAACCTGGCCAACGCTGCAGGAATCAGATTCATTATTCCAGAAGATCAGCTCTTTCAGATCACAGAGTAGGGGTCTTGGCAGCCACAAGGGCTTACCTAATTAATTTAAATGTGAAAGGTTAACAATATGTTGCTGGTTTCTTTTAGGTCCTACTAGACGAAACCTTACCCAAAGTAGAGGATATTCCAACAAGTCTCAAAGCCAGACATACCCTATGAGAGCTGCACCACCTCCACCTGGTAAGTTCTCTTAGCTTTGGGTAAAAACAAAATTCAAAATTCCTGCTTTATTTTACTCTTGTCATCTGGTGATTTTTACCCATTTAGAAAATCATAGAAAAGGTTTAAAATCCTCTTTAAAAGAGCCTGTCTGGAAAACATACAGAGTAGGCATTTTATGAAGTGTATTGTTGGAGCCTGCAGACAATGAAGCTGGCATTTCACTAGAGATCCTGGTTGTCATGGACACTAGCTGTTCATCCACTTAGTATAGGACACTGAAACTAAAACTAACCCCACAGCCTTCTCCTTTCAAGGGTAAAAGCTGTACACATATCCAGCTATAGATGATGCTTTGCAATGACACTGCTTTCAGTGCCACTAAAGAACAGAATACAATTTATGTCTCATTGTCCTACGCTGTTATGCAACAACTGTTGTGTATGCTGAATGCTGAGATATATCATAGTTTTTTCTGCATGGGACTGATGTCATTAGGGTGTTTCACGTCTGCCCCTGAGAGATACGATTAATTTAGCCTGTGAACTCAGAGGAGAGAACAATATTCCATTGACCCAACATTTCCCAAGTGGTTTTTTACTTACACGCCCAGAGTACTTTTTTTAAACAAAGGGTTCTCTTTCAGTCAGCTGCTGCTTATTGAGAAGCACAATGCTAATGGTCTAAAGTTCGGTGTGCAGCCAGTCTTGGCCACCAAAGTAACCAGACAATTCTCAATCCTCAGAGCTGTATGAGTCAAACTAAGGAGCACGTGATGTACAAGAACTGCCTGGAGCAAAGCGGGAAATAACTATAGTTAAAGGAGTTAACCTGCCTGCAAACACAGATAGGCAATATTCATACAGGATGAATTAAAGCAAGGAAAGTCTGTTTTAATATTTTCAAAAAGTCTTTCAGCAGCTTTATACCTACAGGAAAAAGACAAAACCAAGAAGCCTTGTGCCTACAGACCAAGTCCAAAAACTGCCTCCTGTAGGTAAGGGAGTTTGGGTGTAGATTTGCACACAGGTCCAAGGCATCAGTGAATGCCCCTATCTGCAGTATGGCCTTCTGTAATCTCATATCTATCCCTCAGAGCTTATGACAGTGCCTGAACAGACATGTCAACAGAGTCCTAACTAGAACAGCCTGCCTCTGTGTGCAGCAAGACACTGGCTAACTCTTTGCATGGGCTTGATGTCATCAGGGCATTTCACCTCTGCCCTAGAGAGAAAAAATTAATTTAGCCTGTGAACTCCAAGGAGAGAACAACAACAGTCTGTTGCCCCACTATACCCCAAGAACTAGATGTTCACTGACCAGTGAAACCACACTGTAGTGTCCAGGCAGGATTCAGTGTGACTGCTGAAGTTAGATGCTGTGTTGACCATTATACATAAGGATATCGTATTTAAAAGGTGAGTAGAAATACTTCATACAGACCCCAAATTAATTACAGTTATCAGTTATTTTTAGTTAGGGTTTCTTTGGTTTGGTTTTCTTTAACAGACTCCTTTGTAAAATAGCTGGAAAATTAAAGACTGAAGACAGGTGTTACAAAAGACTTCTGATTAGACTGTCCAGACTTTCAAGGAGTCTAAGGCAATTGCATGATTTGGGCACATTCCTCCTTGAAAATCACAAACAATTCTCTCCATACTGCTCTCACAGTGTGGGCCATCAGCCTTGATAATTTGAAATGCATTCCACTATTTTCCCTTCTGTTTTGAAATTAATGGTCCAGTAGCTGAGCAGACTGTTAAGCGTATGTTCAGAATAAACCCCCCCATTATTTATGTAAGCAGAATGTATGTGCCCTACCAGCTTCAGTCCTAATGTGAGTTTCATGTAGGAGTTTATGACTACTTCAACTCTGCCACAAAAGAGTAGCAGAAGCAAAGCCCAGCAATTGAATGCAGAATCAGTATGAATTCTCCTCACTGCACAGCTTATTCATTCTGCTAATTTTCAGCAGGCATAACTGCAATGGGAAAAGGAGAGGATCACCCACAGCATTAAGCAATCTGATTTTTAACATAAGCATAGCTCCCATTTTATTCAGTGGGGGTTTTAGGAATGTAAAGCATGCAGAATTGAGCTCCTTAGGTCCTGATCCTGCAAGTAGCTCAAACATAGGTGTGTGAGAGGCAGAGTTGTTTGAAGGCATTTACCCTTGTCCTCACCTAGAAAATTCAAAGTCCTATCAAAGAGCTATCAAAGTAGCACCAAGGTGTTAAAAAAACCCAACAAACCCAAAACAAATCAAAAAGAAACACAAAAAACCCTCTTGCTTGTTAAAATAGACAAATATTTCTAGCAACTTAAGAACCAGTCTACCCAGTATTAAGGGAGTTGAGGGGAGTTTGAAGTTTAAAAGAAAAAGACTTCCAGTAATTCTAGGTAGCTTTACATCAGCCCTTATCTGGATAAAATTTTATACAGTGTTTTAACTAGAAGTGTGGTGGTTACATGCTAACTCTAATTAAAGATTGAATTCATCTGAGAGCTGATCCTCTTGCTGATAACATTCAAGGCACATGCCTTAACCATGGTCCATGAAGACATGAATGCGGAATAGATCACCAGCAGACCTGAAATTGTGTATAAATCACCCTTGAAAACGTCAACATTATTTTGTTTTCAAGTTCCTTGATAGCTGGGTCTCACTGACAGCTGGATCTAACCAAGAGTTGAGCCCTCGCCACAAGGAGAAGGTTACCTTTATTGAGTTGCAGTTTGGACTGATGTGTTCACATGATTTACTTCTAGGTCAGCAGCAAAATGGAGTAATAAATCCCCCCCAGTTTGTAGCCCATGCCCCAGGAAATCAATGGGCCAATCAGAAAAACCTGTATACAAATATGACACGACCAACTTTACCACGGCAACTATCAGGAGGATCAGGCAAGATTTCACAGCAACCAGAAAGCCTGGATTTCCTGAAAGTACCTGACCAAGGAGCAGCTGGGTAAGACTACATTAAATCTGAGAAAAAGTGTCAGTTTTTTCAGATAGCTTCACATGCTTAAACTGTTCATGATTGATAAACTTATATTGTCTACATAGATGAGCAGGCTGTGCTAGTAGCTGTACTCAAAGGTATCATCATCTTCCATAGGATTTCAAAACACATGTTCCATTGTAGGAATTCCTTTAGGAATGAGGGTGAACCAGTCCTAGTTTAGTATCTTATATTTGCATGGTACTTTCTACTTAAGGATACTAAGACACTTGGCAGAGTTAACTAGGCCTCCTTTCCCTTCTGGTTTACAGATCATAAACAGCAGATGTGGTGTTTGATGGCAACTGTCATGCCCAGAAATGGTGGCTAATAGTCCTTTTGTTTCAGCTTTGACTCCTGACACATACACCAGATTGGCACTTCTTTTGAGGAGGAAGTTCTGGCAGCATGACATTCAAGATTATTTCAGAATCACTGGGATTCTAAGCTACAGCTTTCCAAAATACGTTACTATGACAATCCTACATTTGGGGGTGAGCAGGGGCTTTAGTGGCATAACTGGGTATTTCCCAATAGCCAAGAGTCAAAAGCATCAAAAAAATCACCAGAAGTATCACAAAGAGGGATCCAAGGAATCGGGGGCTTAGTAGAGGAAAGCAGAACAAGTTGCTCTCAACTCTGAAACCAGGTGCTCCAGAACTTGATAGAAAATCCAGCAGCAGGCAAACCCTCTGATTTGTGGAAGTTGTGAAGACAGAGGTGTACTGTCAAATATTTCTGGGGACTTAGTGCTCCAGAATGTTAAAGACCTTGCAAAATTTAGAGTTTTTCAACAACTGAAATTTCTATTTTAACTAGCTCTTATATTCCACTCTACTATAGTAGCTCTACTCTAGTACAGTAGAGCTTTACTATAGCGGGAATTTCAGTGCCACTGAATTATCCAAGACTGCTGCCTATTCAGCAATTCCAGCAAAAAAAGGGAATAATCTGATTTCAAATAAGCAGTTTGAATTTTTCCTTGCTGATTACCTCCTACTTGTATGATTTAATTCTGATGTAAATTCCAGAGAAGTTACTATTAGAAACATCTAGTTGTCCCAGAGCATATTAAGTGAAACAAGGACAGATGTAGGAAAGCCCTGTGTATGTTGAACAAGCCATCATTCTCACAACTCTGTCCAAATTACATGAAAGGATTAAAAAAAAAAGAGGAAATTCTGACTATTCCTGCTGAGAACTCTGTATTTGCAGGTTCTTAGTAAATTACAGTTCAATGTCTTCCTCAGCTTCTCTTCCTCCAAATGGCCTCTCTCTTTCCCTCTCTGTAGTGAGACAGGCTCTGTAGGCCAGCCTGACACTGCAGAGGCTGAGCCTTCCCCTACCACACCATATATCCCCTGAAGGCGATGCAGAGGTTTGAAATGCCCAAGTATTTAAGAATCTCCCACAATCCCATTCTAATACTGCATTCTTTCACCCTGACCATCCCTTGTCCACTGCAGTAATGCAGCAGTGATGTGCCACATTCAAGATTTCCATTGTTGCTCACTAACACTTAATAAAGGCATGACATTTTTTACTGAGCTGTCAGTTGTGACCCCAGCTCCCAGGCCTGACAGCACATCATTCTGCCAAATATGGAAGAGCATGCACCTGGGGTAACCTGGGAGAAGTAAAGATTCAATCAACCTTTCACCAAGTTTCCACCTGACCTCCATATGAATGGGTAGGTACTTAGAAGCAAAAAAAAAAATTATTATTTTTAAGCATATCAAGAGCAATTTTTATACTAACAGACTTGTCTCAGCTGTCAGTCAGCAGACAAGCTCCTTTGCAGGTGCTCTGCACGAAATTCTCCTGTGTGACCCAACTAGCTACAGTACTGACTGAGCATATTACTTAACAATGTTGCTTCTAGTGAGCATTAGACACTTCACAGAAAACAAATAAATAGAAAGTATACGCAGAATTGACAGATTATCAAAAGTGCACAGGGTTCCTAAGTGGGGTCTTTCCAGTTCCTAAACATGAAACAGAGGTGGTCAGCCCTCCAGAAAAGTTAGGCATGTACAGTGTCTTTTCTCTTGTACTAATAGCATCATTTTTCCCAACTGTGCACCGTTAGCCATACTGTAAGCAGAGTTAGAGCATTTTCCTTCAAGATCAGTCTTCAAATAAGAAAGGAATCGGAAACAAGTGTTCACTGCTATGTGTTTTAGCAATTTCAAAACTGTCAGTACATGCTAACACTTTCAGACACACTTCCATCTTTGTAAACTAATAACTTCTATGCCTTTTAGTGGTGAAATTTTCTCATCTCATGTCAACTTACTCTGCTAAAGCTGCTCTGCTAATACTAGGCTTGTATTTTGTCTTGAGACAACAGTTCATGTAACAACAAACCCTCATAAGATATAGGATAAAGCCACTGTGGATTTCTGTCAGACAGCTGTGACTGACACATGCACAACTGTCAAGTGTAGCAGCCACAAAGTACATAATGAGATAAGAACTATCATGTTGGATTAAAAAAGATCAGTTGCATCATACCACACACAGTTCCTAATGCTATGGGCACACACCAACAAGCCCATCTGTTTCAGTCATACAGGTTTACAAGGATGATTAGCACATACTAAAGCTTCCATTATTTAGTTACCATTTTAAATGGCAATTATGATTGATGTAGTCCAAGGGAAGAAAGAAAAAAACAAACAACAAAACAGACCGTATTAGAATGACATCTCCACTCCCTGCCCCAGTTTTCACTGATAACTGTGTGTGCTCAAGAGAGGTAGAAAAAAAAAAATCCACAAACAGCCACAGCAGTGATTGCAACCAGAACATGCAGGGAACAGGCACCCATCGCCCCCCTCTGGCTGGATTTTGTGGAAGTCAAGCTTCCACATAGGAAGCCACAAGTAAGACAAAAGTGTGCTAAGTAACGTAGCTTATGATTCTGAGGAAAGAGGATGTTAGGGAGTGAGGGTGATCGTTTAGTTCTTCTGGTTTTGTGTTTTTTTCTTTCAAAGCAAGCCACAGCTGTAGCCAACATGCAGTAGCAATATGGGTGCTACCATGTAAGGTAAGGGAACATCTGAAAAAACACGTAGCAAAGTAATTTCATAAGCCTTGACATTCTTCTAACACAGGAGTTGCTGCCTGTCTAGGAACTGGAGCATTTTGACACGGTGTATTCAATCCCTTGTTAATGCTAATAGTACCACGTTCTGAGCACACAGTCAAAAGACCAGTGTGTAATCCCCAGAACATCGATACAACAGTTCCCGTCCCTACCGCTACTAAGTGTTACTGAGCCACGTTTCAGTAGCTGCTTCCAGGACCATTTTGTCATCTGGGTTCCAGGCAGAAGAGACTCTTGCAGCACTATCAACAGCATCACTTTGTAAGCAGAACGTCTGTTGACAAAGACAGACCAAGGACAATTTCCTCCGGGTAAACACGGAGAAAAACCCCCAAACCACATGAAGGGCCTGTGGCGATTCTGGGAAGCCACTGGAGCCCCAGCGCCCCCAGCTCCATCCCCTCCATGGGAACTAGGGTCACACACCAGGTTTCTGCACAGAAACCTGCGCTCAAGTGAGCCAGCTGAGCTCAAGGCACCACCAGAGTCAGGCTTTGCCCAACACCTCACCAGCCAGTACTGCCAAGCAAAACAAGCCGTGTGCCTTTTCAGCACCTCATGTCTCACTACCTACCACCTATTGTCACCCTCAGCCAGCACAAGTATTGGGGACCAGCCCAAACAGTAACCTAGCCAAGTTAGTGATCATTTCTCAAATAAATAAAAAAATTCCCAAAGCCAGTCCAGAACAGAGAGTCAGGCTCACAAAGGCATGGAGAATGCAGGTGTGCCCAAGACCTGAGGGATTCTGCCTGTTTCTTCCTGTTTAGTACCATTGCCAGCATCACTATCCTCAGGTTTCTCCCATACATTCACCACTATGAAAAACAAACATCCTAGAGGTGTTTTACAGCAGTAACAGACCAAAGAAAGTACTCGTACAAGTGACATTCACACCATTGTCTTCCTAAGCGTTATGAGCTCCTTTATTAAGGTACTAAATAAAAATACTAGTGGTTAGCAATGGGTTTCAGCTAAGTTCTTCTCTGTGACTGCTGTATTTCAGATGACAAAGCTCTACTATTCCCTGTACAAATGTAGTGAACTCAAGGAGTTAGTTATGAATTTAGTACTCAAAACTAAGATGTATGATTTAAGGGTTAGAACTATTTTTAATAAAGCTGCTAAGAATGATGCAGTGGTACTGTCACAGCTTTAATTTCTAGCTATCAAGAACAAGTCAGTATAAGCCTGAATTTAAAAACACCATGCTGTCACCAACAAAACACTGCATTTAGGATGTTCCTATTCTACGGTTACCAGAAAAGCTGAGCTACTTTCTAAGACTTGCTCTGAATTCTTTTATTTCCAGAGCATATCCTACCCCAAGCACAGCCAATACACGTTGAACAACAGGAGGAAAAAATCCTCTCTCCCAGTAGATAAATTTAGGACTGCAGTGCTGTTAACTCCTACTTCAAAGCTTCCAGTGCAGTTCACTACACAAACTTAGAACTAGACACAGATGTAGTCACAATAATTAAGTCTAAGACTTCGTGTAAGTAACTATAAACCTTTTCTGCAAAAGCTGTATAATGCTATCATGACACTGTGTTGTGATTGCAGTTCAGTCTCCTCCATGTCACTACATTTTTAGTCATTCAGCACATTTAATTATTTATTTTAAACTGACATCTAATACCTGTTCCCTCTTCCAGCCTTTATTAGCTGATGAGCTGGCAAAATGCATTTCTTCCCTCTTTCCCCTTCCTAATCTTTGGAGTGGTCACAGCTGTGACAGGTTGTGCAGCATCTCCCCTGCTGCTTCAGAGTTGACTATAACTGAACAAGTCCATAGATGGTCCTGAGATCTGAGGCAACTTAAAAGAGCTGCAGTCTCTTACAGCTTAGTCACAAGAATGGTAAAGTAGCAAGCCTGTGAGCTAGAACTTCATTTTTAATGCTGGAAACTAAATCCCTAGTGAAGTTGGGCATGGGGAAAAACAGACTAAGCTACATCGATGTCAAGATATGCATGAACTGCATGTGCACATTTGTCTACATTCCAGCCTTAGCACTAAAATATCTTCTATGCATCTGAACTGCTGTTTGGAAGTATCTGTTCATCCATTTCAGTAGAAAGAAATGGCAACCCTGTCTCTTCCACAGAGAAGTCTTCAATTGCTATTTAATTGTCGTAACATTGAAGAGAACCCTTAAGAGCATTTGCTACAGCTTAGGTTCAAGTCATAAGCTTTGAAGCACACAACCATTTTTTTTTTCTGCCCTTAGTGTTCGCAGGCAGACGACAAACCGCCCCCCACCAGCTGGGGGGAGGCCCAAGCCCCAGCCCAAGCCCAAGCCCCAGGTGCCGCAGTGCAGGGCACTGTATGCCTACGATGCTCAGGACACAGATGAACTCAGCTTTAATGCCAACGATGTGATTGATATCATTAAAGAAGGTAAGTAGAGACAAAAGGCTTTGTTACTTAAGTAGTCAAGTGTCAATAAGTAGTTAAGATATGACTTTTTGAGCCATCTCACAGTTATCTTCCCTCAGTAGGCTTGCAGATGTCTCCGATAGCTCAGGCAGCAGAGCAGCTTTCACACCAATCTGAGACAGATCACTAACATACACATTACTTGGTACTGCATATCTCTACATTTGTTGAGAGTAATTCTAGCATAGGCCCTGGCTGAAAATTAGCCTAAACCACAGCTATAGCACAAGAACCAAAAAGTAGTAAAGTAGTTCCAACTCTGGGTCTCCAAAGCAACCTCCTGAGGCATAGTGATGTAGCCAAAAGATTAGCAAGCTCAGGTTCTCCAAATCATTTCTTCTCCGTCCTTCACAAGAAGGCTCTGTGTGGAATAGCTTTGAAAGGCCTCAAAAGTAAGTTTACAGAACCTCACAACTTCACTTCTTTGTCACAGATCCTTCTGGCTGGTGGACAGGAAGACTACGAGGGAAACAAGGTCTTTTTCCCAACAATTATGTCACCAAGATATAAAAGACTGTCAGACAAAAGTTGTCATGAAGTTACCAGTGGTTGAAGATGTTTTCCTTGCCTTCAGGACACTGTTCTTCGGAGATCTGCCATTCTCAGCAGTATTTTCACCAGTCAAGTTGTATATGAGTAGGAAGAAAGTTACCCACAGCACAGAAGCATACAGCAATGGACATACTGATCAATTATTTATTATATTTAAAACCTGGGTTTAACACCTAGTAAATGAAGAGTGCTCAAACCTACCATCTCCAAGGTGCTTTGCAGCCTGGGATCAGAGACTTGGAAAGGGGTATATTTAGTAAGT
This sequence comes from Brachypteracias leptosomus, assembly GCA_013401335.1. NCBI lineage: Eukaryota > Metazoa > Chordata > Aves > Coraciiformes > Brachypteraciidae > Brachypteracias > Brachypteracias leptosomus. The sequence continues at coordinate 178,657 of VYZX01015781.1, forward strand.
GCCTTCAGCTGAGTATCAGTAACCTTTTTAATTACGTACTGAAGATAATGTTAAATGCACATTTCCTCTAATGCAGATCATTCTGGGGAACATGTTAAGTATGCTGCTACACATCAAAAAGATTTAGGCTGATTTGGGATATTACCATCTAAAAACCTACTGTGATGGTATATTTAAGTAATTCTGTACAGAATTGTAATGGAACTGTTTTGTGTTTGCTGATGTGCTTAGGGACTCCAACAGGCACTGTAAGAAGTTAAACCAGAAAACCACATAGTACTGTATGCTAAACAATGTTGCCTTCTTCAAGATTATAATATAATATGGCTGGCCCATGTTGAATTTATGTTTAATGCTCTACCTGTTTTAAGAAGTGTCTTTATGCAGAGCTGTACATTTATAGAGACAGATCATATACTGTATATAAAAACTGAATACGATAGAAACATGTATGAATGTAAAATGTAGTATTCCACTGTTCTTATTCATGAAGTAGTTCTACTAGAATTTTTATGCCAGGTACTTACAGATATGCACTACTCCTTTTAAATGGCAAAAGCAAAAGTGTAATTGCTTAAGTCTGACTGCCTCCCACACCAGAGTGGCTGTTGCTTGCCATACAGTTATCAGCATTCATGCTTGCCTTCTGAACCTCCATAAAATAAAACACAAGAAGCAGTTAGCTGAACAGGTCTGTTCTCTGGGCAGTTTGTTTGCAGTTACGTATACGAATACAGGTCTCTTCATAACAATGTTGCATTTTACTATACTGATTTCTAAAGGAAAAAAAACCCCTTCAGTCTGAGCCAAACCATTTTCACTATGCACAGCTGAAGTGCTACTCATTACATTTTTTCCATGTTAAAAGCAGCTTAAAAGCTTTCATATGTTGATATTAAGAAGTTGCATAAGCTTTAAGGTACAGCTAGAAGATTTGAATACCCTCCCCTCCTAAACCATTGTCTAAGTCCAGTTTAGGCACACTTAAGTTTTATCTCCATTACAAGATGACTGACTGTGGGAGCTGTTTCTAGAAGCTAGAAACTAGGACTTCACTCTAGGGGACAAGTCATAATACACACACAAGAGATCAAACATGGTATTGGGATCTTTCTTGCCTTCTACATCAGAGCCAGCACTCTCATGAAGAAGAGACAGTGGGAGAAGCAAGGTAATGAGTTCAGTGTATCTTGGAGCTTATCTAAGGGTCTGTAACTTAACATTCCTCATATAGGACTAAGTTAAACAACAGCCTTAAATGAGTTGCCAAAGCAGAAAAGCTGCATTACTTACATGCTTGTGTTCCTTGAGCATATACATACTGATGTTTATTAGAAACAGACAAAAGAACCTAAAATGTTAAGTGATAGGGAAGAATCTACTTACAGTGGGTCTGACTGTATTCTCCCAGGTATAGAGGTTTACTGGGGGTAGGGGGGGAAGATAGAAAGGGGGGTGAGTTAACAGGCAAAGCTAGGGCTTTGTCCAAGAAGTGGAGCAGGTTTTAAAAGCTGAGCTGGTTCAAAAGGTCTCATCCCTATAGTTCCACACTACAGCCCCCCCTGCAGTCATTAGCATCAGAGGAGACTGATTTTCCTACCTTAGCTCCCTTTCCCTAGGTGCACAAAGATGAAGAACACATTGTCTTATATTCACCTGAACATAAATATTTACAAGGCTACTATCTGTTTACAGCCAGCCTACTTCTTCCCCCAAACTTGAAGGCCACAAAAGTATAAATAAAGAAATTCCTGTATACTTTGGGACAAGGCACTGAAATAAGGCACACATTTAGTATCCTTTATGATACATCAAGAAAAGCTGAACAGTATGCCTGCTCTTTCTTACCTTAAGAGTGAAAACAAGTTACTAAATATAACCCACTACAAAGCCTGGAGATTTGCACTGGAAACAACCACCAGGAATAACAATCCACATACAACTTGCAGTTAGATCAGTTACCTATTTCATCAAACGTCCTGCTTGGACATTAACCTGCAGACATATCTAGTAGTGCCTTAAAGATTCACAGTCACAATACTTTACTTATTTTTTTTAAAAAAAAAAAGAGAGGAGCTTTATTTCTAGGTAGAGAGTTGTATTACAAAGCAAGTTTAAAATTTCACCTTCTGAGGCTGAAATGTCTGTGGTAAGGCTGGAATGCTATGTACAAAGAGCAGTAGTTCTGCCTCAATCGAAAAAAAGGCCAAAGTGCATAAACCATCAGGACTTGGCTGCCTAGTGTGATGACAAGAGTGATGAAGCCAGGTCTTTGATTATCTCGCTGCTCAGTTGAGGTATTGTGCTGATCGCCAGTAGTTTGCTACTTGCATACTTGTTCTTTATAGCCTGCAGAGGTAGAGAACAATGTTAGAAAAAATTTACACAGAGTATTTATGTTCAGGCAGGTAATTTGTGGTCAATTAGCCTGAATGCTTAGTAAACACGCAAACAGACAAGGTTAGGAGTGAACCAGCTTGCAAAGTAGCAAAATCACTATTTGTCTAAAATATTTTTAAGTTAGTAATAATGCAATATCCTCTCACAGGCTTGTTGGAATAGCATATGCTTTAATACAGCACACAGAACATTTACTTAAGGAGCCACAATATGCACCAAAGGTATTTCTAAAACGTTAAAGAAAAGATTTGAGTATTTATACTTACAGTGTATTTTGTTAGCTTCTCGTTTACTTTGACGACATTCTTGGCCATATGTTTCATAGTCAACTCAAGACTGTCTTCTGTATACCCAGTGTAGTAGTGCTGCTTCGTACCCTGCAACACAACATAAGCAATTGGAGGTTTAACAAGTGGGGATCGCCTCAGGCAGCAAACGCCCTTAGCTTCATGCACTAGCCCTGGGTGCTAGGAACTGTAGTATTGTCACTTTAGGCAACAGTAACTTCCAGTGTGCAGCAGAAGTCTGGACACATCAATGCCAAGAACCACATGTCTACACCACACAGAGGATAAAAGCAGCAACCCTTGCAAGAATAACCACTAGTTGAATTATAATTCACTATTCACGGTCCATGATTTCATTATTCTACACGTACTACAAGAACCATTAAAATCTACCTTTATTTACAGTGGGGCCTTCTGTAACTGGGTACTTTCAAAAGAAAAATCCTTCCATACCAGAGCATTCAAATAACACTAAGTTTTTAGTGGTTTATTCCTTTTTCTACCTGCAACTATGCATCAGATCGTCCAACCGTCATTTGATCACCAGCACTATTACTGACCTAAATGCAGTCCTCTGAAGTAGTTCTTTTAATGGCTCAATCAACTAAAGGAAAAAACTCCTCTAACAAAGAGTCTGATTACAATACTTACCCATTTGTTACGTCCTAGAACCTTCTGGGACAAGCATAATGCGGCGGCTGCAATCTCTGAAGGACGATGGTGGACCATGTCATAGTCTATCAGTGTCAGCTCCATGAGGTATTTTGCTAGTGTATGTTGCTTAGCATCAGCCTACCAGATTGAGAGCTTGTTAATCCACAAAGTTTCCCTTCCCCTCATCACAATAATTCAGGATTGTTTATTGTATTTATTAACTTACAAAACAAAAAATGTCCACCAAAATCTTTATTAGGTCTAGGGACCATACTCTAACACGCACTCGTCTCCAACTCGAGACCAGAGTCCAAACCAGTCTAGTCTAGCAGCCATTTGAAATTTAGACACAAAGTGAGGGATTTTAAGGGAAAACTGCACTATCAGGCACTACTGTGCCCACCTAGGGATGCAAGTGCTCCCTCTGTAATACACTAGTGGGGGGGAAGTAAAAAAGTGCAAGGAGATCCTTATTAAAGCAGTCCACTAAATTCAGGAGTTACCCAGTGGTCAGTTGAGGTAACTGCAGCCCACTTCAAGCGTGTAACTACTGAGATAGCAAAAGACTCTGATCAAAGAGAAAACTTCTCTTTTGATTCTTAAATAATACAGTATTTACATCCAAGAATTATGAATAATCGCAACGCTGCTCCGCTTTTACTAGGGAATACCTTGATCACCAAAAGATTACTCTAAAAACAAGGGATCCCTCTAGGGATGTTTAGTTTACTGCAACAGTAAAATTACTGCCACTGGGAGGCAGTAATTACAGACTCCCATTCCAAATTGTATTTACAGGCTCCAGTAAATACAAATGTGAACCACTACTGGCTGCCACTGATGTGCTGTCATGTTGCTCCACATGGTGGAATTTCACAGCTGAATATTTCTTGACCCAAGTGTGTAAGCGGGAAGCAAGTAAGATCACATGAAAATGCTGGAAGCAATCCTGATAGACTTTGCACATACCAAGAAAGTTCTAGATAACGAGGACGGGTACCCACCTCTCCAGCTTTTGATGCTCTTCTTAAGAAATGAATTGGAAGAGGTCGTCCCAGATCAAAGTTTAACTCCTTAAGAATCACAATCTCCATTTCTCGAACTTCGTTACTGGTGTAAGCATTATCAGTAATGTAAACAAAGTCTGCTACATCAGGAGAGAACATCTCTTCATACTTTGAAGCTACAAGCAGTGCTGTTACACCCACCAGCTGAAGCCTCTTACGAGGTACTGGATGACTCTGCAATATAAGAATTTGAAAAGCAGGCCCCAAAGTGTCAAACTCCAGATAAAGATTCTATTTTATCAGTTTAAAGCACCAGTATGACAATGCCCTTTTCTTATAATGTAAATGAGATTTTCCTCTTTGAGTCAGAAGTGCCCTTATAATGACAAGCTCAAAGAAGATCACAGCCTCAGTGTCAAGATGATACATCATACACAGCTCTTAAACAAAGAGCAGATTTTGTAGGTTCTTAGATTTACGGAGAAAGGATAAATCCCACACCCCTTTAGAAGTACAGTCATTAATCAAGTCTCCTAATCCAAACACGAGGTGAAGAATATCTTTCTTACTTGTAAGAAGCGATCCATAAGTGCAACGCACATATACAGTGTTTCCTGCAGAAGCTGGAACCTTGAGTGGACCTGGACAAGCCAGTCAACTAAAATTGCACGCATGCGCCCATTGATCGTCTTCCCATCAAGGTAATGTGGGCGGACCGACTGCTGCAGCTGTTGGGAGAAAGAGCTGTGTCAGCATCAAGAAAGAATGACCACTCTACTGCACAAGGGCAGACTCAGTATGTCATACCTCAAGCTCTCTCAGGTACAGGTAGATATCTTTTACATAGTCACTACACAGCTGGGGATTCTCCCAGTCCTCAGCATCAATGTCTTCTACGTTGTTGAGCAACACATCAGAGAAGGCTTGGCACAAATCCTCCTCTTGCATAGATACATCCATAGGGACAGGAGACAGAACCTAAAGAAAAGATCATAGTACTTACGTATCTACTGTTTAAGCTGTAATGTTCTTTTGCTTCCACATTTTTCCAGTTACTAATACAATTTCTTAAGATAAAATAAGTTGAAACTCAGCTGGCATTCTAGTGTGGCAAGCTTTCAACAAGTTGCTGTACAGACAGAAATCACAAGACCTGCTGGCAATCACTAGCTAAAGCACAAACTTCATCCAGTACTTCCACAGCTAGTTCAGCCACTTTGACGTTAGCCTTTAAGCACAACACGCATTAAACCAAAACCTCAGCAGAGGCTTTGCTTTTTCAGGAGGATAATGGGATACATCTAAAGATAAACTCTTCTGAAGTTAGAGCTCTAAGTTGCAAGTCAAATTAAGAATCAGAACAGTATCACTGCTTCCTACCTTTGGAACATGAGTTTCTTTGAATGCTTGATTCACAGCAGCTGGGGGTTTAGGCAGTACAGTTACGTTTGTCACCTTACTAGGTCCTTTTGTAGGCTTTATGGATGCTTTGGAGCATTCTGGTTTCTGCAGTGAAAACAATTACTATTAGTACAGAGCTAGTAATCCATCTTTTCCTTATACATATGACTTCAAGTGTTACTTTACCTTAGCTATATGTGTTCCTCTTGTTGCAACTTTATTTCCTATTTCTTCCAAAGCAGCCCTTCTGCCAGTAAGGTTAGTTTTGGCTCTGCTTTTAAGGTCAGCCACAGCATTCTCCACTCCTCTAGTGACCTAAAACAATAAGAGCATCTTAAAGAGTCAGAGATCAGCTTTATTTAATTTTCAGATGCCTACTCCACATACATTTAGCACCACTATGCCAGTGCACCTATCTCTGTACATGTGATCCATTACTCAACCAGTTTTTATTTCCTACCCATTCACACATGCTCAGAGGAAGAAGTCTCCTCTGTATAGGTTTTAGAAAGTACTGTACCCTCTGAAGTACACCACAAGATTACAGCAATGCACCCTATCACATTCTGCCTTGCTGACAGCTTCATAATGCTAGAGTGCTTCCCTGCTACATAACTACTTGTTGTATTTGCATACTTTGCAGCTATAATGGTATTTCCATGAAGATGAACAAAGCAATTTGTTATATACATACCGTGTAAATTAAAAAGTTAACGTTATGCACACAAAAGTCAACATCCTTTATTATGCACAACAGAGAAGCTACCAGGTTTCAAGAGTTTTTCGTGGAGTTCAGCTCAAACTATTAGACAGCCGCTGTAGATAAGAGATTCTTGCATTCCCTTTCTGTACCTTCCCACTAAGTTGCTTTTTCTCCCATCCTCCCACACACCCTCCCCTCACTTCCAGGGGGAGGCGCAGACGGCCAAGGCCAGGTGAAGCGCCCATGCCCTGCAACCCGGGGGAGGGCATCGCTCATCCCCCTCACAACTCAGCCCAGCTTAAGTCTACTCCTCCCCCCGCCCGCCCAGCCGCATCCCCGCTCCCCTCCGGCCGTTGCCCACAGCCGCAAAGGCGCAGGGGGCTCCGGGCCGGAGAAAGCAGCGAGACACCCCAACCCCCCCTCCCGCCCGCCTGTGGGGCAGAGCCCACTCAGCCCGCTCGCGCCGCAGCCGCACCTGGTGCCTCGCGCCGCATTTCGGTACCTGAGCCGAAAGACCGGCACAGACTAGNAAGACCGGCACAGACTAGGGCGGATCGTCTCCTCCTGAGCCCCCATCGCCTGAGCCCCCCTCCTCCTCGCCAGCCCGCCCGCTCCCTCCCTCGCCTGCCGCCTCACTCCTCCTCGCCAGTCCGCTCCCTCTCTCGCCCCTTTCCCCTCAGCTCCCACCAACCTCCTCCTCTCCTGGCCCCCCCCAAGCCCGGCTCGGTCGGCCGTCCGCCCGCTCCCTCCCTCGCCCCTTTTCCCGAACAGGCTCCCGTCCCCCAGCCGCAGCACAAACAGTACTCACAGCGGCGCGGCGCGTCGCCGGCATGGCCATGGGTCCGGATATGTGAGGCCGCAGCCGCTCGCACCTTTCCTCACACAACCTCTGCCGTCTCGAGTAAAACCAGCGACTGCTGCGGCGTGCGGGCACGGCTCCCTTTAAACCCCCACCCGCTCTCCTATTGGGCAGCTTCGTACAATGCACTTGCCCGATTGGTCCGACTTCTGAGGCCCCTCCCCAAACAGGAAACGGCTTGGACAGCTTCCGGCCAGCCCGGCCTGCGAGGGGCGGTGCCGCACGCGCGCGGGGCGGGCGGAGCAGCCGCCTCGAGTCCCGTTTAGACGAAGCCAAGGTCACAACACAAGAGGTTTTACCTTGAAAGGCACGTACAGCCCTGCCCGCTATCGCGGAAAATAAAAACAGCTGCTGGCCAGCGTTTGGGGAGGTAGAAGCCGCGCTGCAGCTGGTGCGGGGGACGCGGCGGGGCCGGGGGCAGAGCCCCTCCCAGCAGCTCCGGGAGCAGGGACCCAAACCTCAGCCACCATGGCTGAAAACACTCCAGAACTAGCCAACAGTACCTGCCGAGGAGAACAGATGCGTGTTACAGCTTTTATTTTACATTTCACATACGACTCGAGGAAGGCGTGTCTGTCGGCTATTAACAAGCTAGGAACAGTCAGTTTATTAGCCAGTTTGGAGATTCAGAATCTTCAGCTCTGCAGTAGTTGCCTAAACTGACAGAAAGGTCTTAATTGTAACTATTCTGCATTGACATTATATGCTTACTCACATATGCACAAGTTAATATATTTATACCCTTCATAAGGGCGGTCCTCCTGAATTCTCAAGTTCCAGACTGTTCTATTAATGTAATTACCTGAAGCTAAGTGTTGATCCTTCACTATGAGAAGTTTTTTTTCTTAGGTACTGATCTATAAGAATTCATGTGCACAAAAGAATTTTACATATCAAGACGTAAAGGCAAAACAAGGCAAAATAAACAAACCCAAACAAAACTTGCGTAAGAAACAGATTTTTCAATTATACCATTCTAACATTTTATTTATTGCATACAAAAGGATTCTTTTCGACAATGGAATTTTATATGAAAAGTAATTTGATGCATACTGTTGAGAATCATATCTTCAAAGTCAAAGATGCTGCAGAAAACTTAAGGCAATGCATCTAAGCATATAAAGCACAGTAAGTGGTGGAAATTTTCAAAATCAAAAGCCTATTCTTATTCCATCCCTTAAATTATGGTTAAATCACAACTTTCTGGAACAGAAGTAGGCTGCAGTTTTATTAGCCCCTGCAATAGCATGTAAGATCAGAACACTGCAATTCCTGGCAAATACTTAAGTGTTCAACATCACATTACAATGTTATGGATACATTTAAAAGCATGACAGTGTCAGTAGCAGTTATAAAACAAGTCAATTCATGGACCACTAAAATACCTCTAGTACCAGGCACCCAAATCAGGCGCATAAAAGAGTTAAAAAAACAAAAAAAGCCAATAAAAACAAACAAACCCCCAAACAAAAAAACAAACCCCAAAACAAACTCCCAAACCTGTGCTTCTTTATTCTGTAAGGAAGCCAAAATGGATTCTATCACATGCACAGGGGCTCAATTTTTTCAGAAGCCCTACGTTTTTTTGTCCCATGTCTCTCAAGTACCTTCTTGGAAACGTTTAAAAGTATCATCAGACTTCAGGCATCACTGACCAACTAAATTCCTCCCTTTTCAATAGTCACTGAAGAACAGGATGCATCTGTTTACTCCTTCCAGTTACTTTTATTCATTTTTACCAATGCAGCTTCAACTTCACACTCACTGTTTCCTACAGCCACAATATTCAAGAAGCTCTAAAATAAAACCATGTCAGGTTTTGAAGCAGTCAAATCGTGTTGCCTCTCTCATATCCCCCATCATACAAGCACAAAGTGGTTTTAAGTTCAGTTTTAGCAATGCAATTAAGCTTGAAAATGTCCATTTATCACACATGCTGGGATAAAATTTCTTTCCACTTAAAGCCTCAGTGCCAGAGGTGTTAAGTTTGTTACCAGCAATAGACACTCCACTGGCAAATGCTACTCCTAACAGTTAAAAAAAAAACCCCACAACAAAAATATATAAAGGGAAGCAGCTTTAACCAGACAAAACCAGGCATCAAATTAGATAAGGTAATATTTATAAATGGATCACTTTTTTTAGTGTAAACATAACAGTTCATTTTCTAGGTTTACTGTAAACCATTTTACACTTAATCTGATTATGAAAGACAAAGACAAGAGAAACTGAAGGTATTTATTATTCAATCCACTTACAAAGCAGGTGGCTTAATGCAAGCTTATTGACATGTTCGTATATGATCCCCGAGGAACATCTTTTCCAAAGTGACAGTGATACTGTCTCAATGTTTTTGCACATTTGCATTTTGCAATGTTGAGCACATTTAAATAAACTATACTCTATTATATGTGAAAGAACGTCGATGAGCAACTTGAGTTCTGATGTGGATTAAAACCTCCTCCAAAGGCGAAATGTTAGTACATTATAACTTAATTCTATATACTATATTATGCAGCAAATCTTAACTATAGAAAATATTTCAATCAGTGATGGACTGTTGGTAATTTATAAAGAGGGAATCTATGATCAAGGCAAAAACTAGGTAACCACAGAATTTGTGCCTCAGTTTCTACAGAAATTTACAGGCTTTCAATTTACTAATGAAAAATAAAACAAGAGACAAGTTGATTTAGCTATCTATTAACTTTAAAACTAAGAAAAATCCCAAGACAAGCCTGGAATCCTCAGAAGTTCTATGAATGCATGTGTATCTGCCACACACACAAAAAAAAAAACCCCAACCCAAAACAAGAAACCCACAAAACCAAAACAAAACCCAACAAAAAAATACCACCAAATTCAAAACCACCGAAAAACAAAAACCCTGCAGCTCCAAGTCCTTATTGAATGTTTTTATATATAAAAAAAACAACAAAACAACCCCCCCCATTCCCCCCCCCAAAAAAAACCAGACAAAAAGAAATAACAAACAAAACAAACCCCTCTATGTGCGCAGATACTTCAACTTAAGTTAGCAGAAGACCAAACATATTCTAAGGTCTTTTTCCATTTCCCTAATAATTCTTTCAATCTGCAAGTATCTACAATCCAGCTAACTGAAATCAACATTTAGTGTTCACTAGAGCTGTTTCACAGCAGCAAATATTTAAGTTAGGGATTCAAATTTCTAGACATAGGAAGAAAATGATAAATACAATCTGAACAGCAGTCTAAATGTTTTATATTGACATTCAAATATATCTGCATTGTGCTGAAATTGTCAAAATGAACACAAAAATCTGATCAGACAAAACCTCAGGTGATGAGTGTGCTATCTGTATCAGTCAAACTGAATATAGTTCATATTCTGTTCCCAGTATTAAGGATGTTATTTGACTCAGAACTGATATTGTAAATATACAGCAGCCATTTTTTCCTAATTAAGGAATGTCTCAATACATAATATTATCCTTTTCTAGATGATCTTTATACATTTAAACTAAAATATATGATCGATTAAATTAAGGAATCCGAGGTTAGTAATGAGTGAAATCATACTTTCAAAGCTCGATACTATGTAAAACAAACAAAAAAAAAAGAGACCACAAAATTCTACTTACTAAAGCAGCTAATCTTGCCTGCAAGTTTGGGGTCACAAAGCCCATAATATGTGCAAACAAATGCAATACAAGGAACCATGCAAAAAAATACAGTAATGAATTAAAAGAAAAAAAAATGTAAAACCTAAAAAAAGTTTTATAAATACACTGAACTCAACTGTCTTCTACATGAAGTGTAGGTCTAGCATTAGTTGTACCATATAGCAGAGCCAGCACTCTAGGTTCAATGCTTCCAAATCTGCGCAGGTAAGTCATGCCATCTTTGGTTGACTGCAGTACCAGGAAGGACGAGAGGGAGTGAGAAGGAGGAACAAGAGTTCTGGAAAGCGCTGTCAACTTTCACTAGGCAGCTGAGCCTCAATGTCCACTCTGCAAATGGGGCACTTCTTGTTAGTAATCAACCACTGATCTACACACACTTGGTGGAAAAGGTGCATACAGGGAAGGCGCCTGTCACCAGAACAGAAAAACAGGAGTGTTAATAAACCATTTCCATATCAACATACCCACTGGAAATCCAGTAACGCGGGGTTTGCTATCGAGGTGTGTTTTGCACATGCAAGGTGTTTCATTAGCCTTTCCAGTTGAACCTGTGTTTTTTCTAGTCCCAAGAAGAAAAGGATATGGGCAATGAAGTCAAGCATCAGCTAGCTTCTGCTGTATTACACTGATTTAAACCTGTTAGAGCTTAAGTAGTACTACTCCAGAAAAACTAAAATTGTCAGTCCTGACTAACTCAGGGTATCAGCTTGGGCTTGTGCTATGAAACAGATCATAGAATCACAGAATTACGGAATCATAGAATTGTCAGGGTTGGAAGGGACCTTAAAGATCATCTAGTTCCAACCTCCCTGCCATGGGCAGGGACTCCTCCCACTAGAGCAGGTTGCTCAGAGCCCCATCCAGCCTGGCCTTCAAAATTTCCAGGTATGGGGCTTCCACCACCTCTCCAGGCAACCTGTGCCAGTGTCTCCCCACCCTCATGGGGAAGAACTTCTTCCTAACATCTCATCTCAATCTACCCACCTCTAGTTTTGACCCATTCCCCCTAGTCCTACCACTACTCGACATCCTAAAAAGTCCCTCCCCAGCTTTCTTGTAGCCCCTTTCAGATCCTGGAAGGCCACAACAAGGTCCCCTCGGAGCCTTCTCTTCTCCAGACAGTCAACTTACAGAAGACTGTGAGACAATAACCTACATTCTACCCAAAGACAATACAGACTGAACAATGTGTGTTTTCAATTGCAACTTGGTTTATTTATTGTTTCAGTAGTCTTTAATTGTAACTGTTAATCTAAGGAGTGTTGCTGAGTACTATATTTGAGTGTGAGCTCAAACCCAGAACATTAACGTTATATTTTGATAATCGGTGGTACTATTCACCTGACATCTTCACCTTCCTCCAATATAGACAAGCAGATGGTACACTTTTCCTCTGTATCTTCTTCTGTTCCTTCATCCCCATCTTGTTTGCAGTGCAGTTTCCTCTGTGAGAACCAATCAGTTGTTACCTTATTAGTAGAGATGACATTATTGACAAACTGAGTAAAATCTGTTTTTAATACATATTCAACACACACTTCTTTGAAAACATTTCATACTATTTATTAATATGTATTTGAACCAAAATGAATCAAGAACTAGGACTTGGATCAAAATTGCAGGACATGTCAGATTTAACTACTGTTAATTACAAAAGTCTACTGGACTGTGAATATATTAATTTCATACTGTTGCAACTAGTCTTTTTACTTGTTGTCTATGTATAAAATATCTTCATTTTATTCATGAATAGACAAAAAAAAAAAGTTTCAAACCTAGAATCTGAAGTCACTATTTATCAAATCTGAAAGAACACTATGTAAATGTGAACAGAATTCTTTATTATGGTATAATAAACTTCAATTGAGAGACAACTTAAGCTGCCAAAATGCTGTCTGTACCAGATTCAAAACTCCCCAGTGTCCCAGTCTTCCTAACGTGATCAGAGTAAAGGCTAAAATGATACATACCAAGCAGGTAAGCGTCATGAAAAAATCTATTGCAAAATTCAAGTTTTACTTTATTTGATGAGTTATCACTGAGGTCTGTTGACAATTTAGCTATTACCAATAGTTATTTCATTGCTCAGAAGGGTATTCATAACTGCCTCACAAGTTATTAAATCATATAAACCCATGTTTATCACATTACAGTCGCTCTTTACCTAAAGACCACATTTTTAGTTTTCATTGTGGAAGAAGTGGCATTGTAAGCTTTCCTTACAATCCTTGAAATTACAAGATAGAGAAAACATGCACTCCTTGAAGCTAACATTTCTGTAGATTTTAGCTAAACATAAATGCTATTAGATTTTCAAAGAAATATTACATACACAGGCCACAACTTGAGAAATCCTCACCTTTTTGTATTTATGTGGGTATGTGCATCTTTCTATAGTTCCCTGTGTTGCTCCACGATTAACGTTGCCTAATCGTTCCTCCAAGTGAATCAGCTCCTAAAAAAAAAAAAAGAAAAAAAAATCAAGGAATAAACAGTGTAAGAACTGCTATTTCAACTACCTTGAGTAAATATTAATTTTATTCTAACCCATTTTCAGAATGACAAACTCAATTCCCAAACAGGCAAAGCAAAGAAGAGTATGTTGTGTGGGAACAACAATGAGTTTCTGTAAAAAAACCCACACAACACTGCCTGGCATTTTAAGTTATAAGGAAACACTAAGAAAAATTAGAACTTGTTTATCAGCCAGGAATGGTTATCGGTGTGTTCACATGTACTTGCGTGTCTAATGAGGAAAATGCTATTAAAATGCACTACATAAATATTTGCTTTCTAACAGTCATTAAGGTTTAGAAGAAAACAAGTTGCATTCAGCAATGAGTTTATTAGAGCCACGAGATGTCATTGAAGACATTTTCAGTGGCCTAGGTCATTAACTCTCTGCATCTGATACCTTTTATTTTCTCCCTTTTTTCTTTTTTTTAACTTCCTTCAATTTCAATTCCTGCACTACTTAAACAGGACAGCACTGTCGAAGCTGCCAAGTTTCACCCTCACTAGGAGGGCCCTGGCACAGTTATTCAGAGACACCACTACCTTTACCAACAGATCATGTTAACACCACATCCTACTAACTGGGGTCGTGGGCAGAGCACGATGTACTGGCAGTTAATAACCACCCAAGCCTACATTGGCCAGGGCACCTTATATTGACTGACTTTTCAATATGCTTTTATCCCAGTTCACAGTAGTGAGGTCATTCTGTAAAGAAAACATGTTTTCTGTATGACTCTCTTACATCTCTCTATAAAACTAGCTCTACCATACGCCCTCCCCATATTCCCTCATGACACATTTTGATATACATCTAGTTTTATTCTATTACAAACCTCAAAATTGCCCCTGAAAGGGCCTCTGAATGATGTTCCATCCAATCCCGATGAAATGTAACGGATGTGAGGGTAGCCCGCCATGTCTGGTACCTAGTCAAACAGCAGATGTTAAGTTAAACCTATTCAGAACAGTTCCAGTATTTTACTGTTCACTTTGTAAAATTTAAGATCCTTTTGCTTTTATTCAATCACTTATTATTTATACTCCTTAGCTTGAGCATACAATTCCAACTGACAGCATGACAAACACCACTTTGAGCTCTCTGAACATCACCAGGAGCGGAACAGAAGTGAGACTAGATCCTCTATTATAATCTCTCCACATCTGCAGCATGTATTGCTTGGTCTCACTTCCCACCTCTCAGAATCTCAACCTGCTTTGCATAACTGCCATAAACACCTACCTACTTTTGTAAACAAAACACCTAAAAAGCTACGCATGAAGTTCTAAAAAGGACTTGCTACGGATTCTCAAATGTAAGTTTTTGGAACCACAAAAGAAACAATGCTAATAGTCTGGAAAAAACAGCCAATATCCTTATCTTACCCAAAACAACTGAGCATCTTCAGACACACTTCACATTTAGAGGCAGATAAAAAAAAAGTAACACTCAAACCTTGCATCTAAAGTCACAGGCAACTCCACAAACACTCTATATTCAAGCATCCACTGACTTCCTTGCATATTAAGGGATACAAGAAGCAAACAAAATATCAGTGTCCAGTGATACACCCTACAGGGACTTGAAGCACTGGTGCTTTTCATATAGGAAAGCAGGAAGGTAGTTAATAAACCAAGGACCGCAGTAGGTTTTCTGCACTCCACTTTTACCCCTGCAAGATGAGTAAATAATGCTATTGACTTTCTGTCAGAAATGTAACAGCAGCAATTTTTAATGAACGTGTAAAAAAACCTCAAAATGTTCAGCAGATGCTGTTTACTTAATCATGTAGAGTGCGCTGATACCAGGCCTCATACACACACTGAGTGTGATGTTCACTGCTGGGTTTTGTGATTTACCAGGATCTGGAAACAGTCTGTTGGACAATAATGCTTCCGATAGCACAGACACTGCATCATTAGAGGAGCTGTGAAGTCACAGGTGTGTTGCTACAATGCAGTCCCAATTGCCTCAAGGGTCAGTGTTTACAACTGTGACATGCACCTGGACAGGTCTCCCATTTGGAACAAATTCTGCTACTGGAAACTATTTAAGAAATCTACTGAATTTGATTTTAAACACTACAAAACCAACTAAGAATTTCTCAGAGTACATACCACAGTGAACTACTGAATTTAGACAAGAGGAATATTGGGAGAGACAACACATTTTCATGCTAATAAACGGCCCTTCATATTATGCTGATGGGGAATGGCTGAACACCTCTGCAAAATTATCTGAACATACATTCTGTGCAGACTCTTTTATAAAATATTGTGAGAGTACAGATTACATTTCTGGCCAAGCAAAATACTGTATTTTGAAAAACCATCTCTGCAAGAAATAAATAGCTCTTTTATGCCTGCAGAATAAGCAGTCTGCTAACAAAGCAAGATTTTAATGAATTTGTGACTACAAGCTGGAGGACCAATGGGCAAGAGAATATTGGTATTACTATCAGTAACGCCCAGCTGTCCTGGTTTCAGATGGAACTGAGTTTATTTTCCTCCTAGTAGCTGGTACAGTGCTGTGTTTTGGATTTATGGTGAGAATGATGTTGATAACATGCTGATGTTTCAGTAGCGCTTATCCCAAGTTAAGGATTTTTCACTTTCCCATGCTCTGCAGTGAGCAGGTGCATAAGAAGCTGGGAGGGAGCATGGCCAGGACAGCTGAGCTGAACCAGCCAAAGGGATACCCCATACCACAGAAAACCACGCTCAGCATAGAAACTGGGAGGAGGTTGGCTGGGAGGGGTCGATGGCTAACTCCGACACCGGTCAGTGGGCGGTGAGCAACTGCCTTGTGCATCACTTGTCTTTTCATGGGGTTTATTCCTCTCTCTTTTTGTTATATTCATTGCAATTATTATATTTCTTCTTGATATTGTTATATTTTATCTCATTTTATTAAAAACTGTTATTACCTCAACCCATGAATTTTCCTCCCACATTCCGCTGGGAGGGGGGGAGCAAGCAAATGGCTGTGTGGTCTTCAGCTGCTGGCTGGGGTTTAACTGCAACACCAACTAACAGCCTAACTAAAAGCTCTTTGACAGTTACTATCAAGCTTCAAATGCAGAGGGAAGATTTCAGCTCTCTTGAAACAGCTTCACACACAAATGGTAGTGTGTTTTCAGTAAGTTTTCATACTGAATGTAAGAAAAAAGGAAAGGCTTAAAGCTTACGAAGAAAGTAAAGCATTGAAAGTGAATGCCAGTCTGCACTAAGTGCTTGTATATATTCTTCTGGATAGTCAGGTTAAAGCAATATACTCTGGACCTGCAAACTCCAGTACAAGTCTGTCAAGAACTGTTTGCTTCCTGTAGAACAAGTATCATCTGTTTCTGGTTTTACACTCCCCACTACCACAGAAATTCACAGCAACTGAAGAATTCAAGGCTATGTCTGAGCCATTTATAACACAAACATTCTGAAACAGTTTGCAACAGTTAACCTGCAGGGAAGGTTTTCTTCCTTGCTACTTTCCTTTAAACACCTTCCATCTTTCCAGGATCTTTTTGCCTTTCAGTTGCCGCAGTCAGTAAAGAGATTATTCCATTGTAAAGTACTACTACCATAATGTACTGGCCCATACCTCCAATTCCCTCCCAATTTTTACAACTAAGTGTAAAGATGGCCTCAACCACTGTGTCATTCAACAGCTAAAGGAACAAAACAGTAAGGGTCTGAAATAGAAGAAAAATGGGGGACAGCATATGAAAGTTGGATGTGTAACACCTGAAAGAGGTTAAGTTACCATAAGTAATGCTTTTGGTTTTGGTGTGTTTTTTTTAAAATTATGATCCAGAGATCTCCCTCTGACTGGCAAGCTGCAATCTAGGTTCAAGGATGAATAAAGGACTCTTCTCAAGGCTTGCATCAACCCTATAGAGATTTAGCACCACAGCTAGCAAATTGTAAAGTCTAGATAATTTCCCCCTGGAAATTCACAATAAATAAGACACTATTAAAAAAATGCAGAAAAGGCTGGAGTCAAAAGACTGGAACAGCATATCCCAGCCTCCATTACTTATGATGTATTTTATTAAACAGAAACTAAACCACCCCCCCCCAACTAAAAATAACCAAAACCACAAAAGACCATCCACCACCAAATCCCACTACTATGCATAATATGATCTGAAAATTGCACCTAAAACAACTTTGAGTGTTTTCAAAACAACAAGCTGAATAGAATACTCAAGCAGTGGCAGGTTTGTTGTTTAACTAGTAAAAATCTCAGACCAGTTGTAGTTAGTTATTCACTAAACAAGAGTAAAATTATAGAAAGTTAAAAGTCACTAAGGGAACACTGCTCACTTTAGGTTATATTCCATTTAAAACTTATCAATTTAGAGATGAAGAGATTTTGTTTTTCTTCTTTGATTATGAAGAGAAGATGGAAGGGGGGAGAAACAAGACCTTATAGTTTCAACCTTTCACCCCATCCTCCATTAAATGACAAAAAGGAACAAATTTAATTCATAAAAATAACCCTTTCTGTAACATAGCAAATTTAAAATACAAAGCACTGATTTAAGTGTCCTAGAAACAACCTCATATTCATAGCAAGTTCCCATTTCAAAGCTGAACTAAATTGCAATTTCTAAATGAACGTCTGCAGACTTTTGAAACCTTATAGCAAATAACATATGATTCTCTATTCTTGTTTTTTTGAAGCCTGAAAAATGTCAAAATTATTCTCATCTTCACAATCACAAAAAGTAAACAGTTTCACAGCTAAACATAGCATTCTGGTCAGTCAGGGAAATGGGTTTTCATTGGAACGGGCTGCCCAGGGCAGTGATGGAGTCCCCATCCCTGAAGGTATTTAAAAGTCATGTAGATGTGGTGAGTGGGGATACGGTTTAGTTGAGTACTTGTCAGTGTTAGGTTAATGATTGGACTCAATGATCTTAAAGTTCTTTTCCAATCTAGGCAATTCTGTGATTCTATAATAGCATCTGGAAAACATGAGACACAGGAGACCCAGCAGTATAGAGGGGAACATTTCAGGGTGTCCTCAGGCCAACTTAGAAACATCTTCTGGAGGCTTATTATTGGACTCTTCCCCTTCCAGATTTCA
This sequence comes from Brachypteracias leptosomus, assembly GCA_013401335.1. Lineage (NCBI taxonomy): Eukaryota > Metazoa > Chordata > Aves > Coraciiformes > Brachypteraciidae > Brachypteracias > Brachypteracias leptosomus. The sequence goes on from VYZX01015781.1 coordinate 197,236, forward strand.
CTACAAACTAGAATTCTTCTTCTTTCCTAAGTGTCCTGGTTTGAGTTAGAGCCAAACCAGTTCTGTTCGGTGATTTTACTCTGCTAACTGACTGCACTTTCTGAAGCTCACAGCATGTTTTCACAGAGGGTGTCTGCTTCTAGCAGTGATAACACTGATGTTTAGAGTTCCCACCAAGGATTGGTGTGCAGACCAAGGTCACTGCTAGATCTTGTGAATCACATCGGGGGGTGCAGAAAGTGAAAGGCTGCACCTGCAGGGAGGAGTGGCCAGGACAGGTGACCCCGAACTGAACAACGAGGTATTCCAGCCCATATACTTGATATTCAGGATAAAGCTGAGGGATCATGAGGGTCTTGACCCTTTTCCTTCAGTGGGCCCTAATCCCTTCCCTTTGGCCCTTATGCCTTCTGGACCCTTCCCTTTGGCCTTCTGCCTTCTTGGCCCTGCCTTTGATCCCAATCCGTGTGTTCCTGAACCCAGCTCCTGAACCTGGTTCCCATCGGCTGCTGAGCCCAGTCTGGGACTTCCCCAGTGCCTGCTCCACAGCCCCAGTGGTGACAGTGATGTAATTGCCATCATGGGGAGGTTGGGTTTGATACTGGTTTTGTATGTATTTGTATATATTCCATTTTATTATCATTATCTTCACTAAAGCTGTTTTAGTTTTCGTTTCTAATCCAGAAATCTCTCTCTCTCTCTCATTCCCTTCCTTTCCCATTTGGGAGGGGGCCATAAGTCTCTCTCCCTTATCCTCTTTCTCTTCCTCTATTTGGGTGGATGGGGGGAAAGAGAGGTTAACAGAGAGTATCTGTTGTAGGTCTGGTGGATTGACCCTAAACCTCGACATGAATCACCCTAGGAAAGTATATGCATTACAGCTGTTAAATATGGTTTGGCTATAGTCAGAATTCTGGCTGGTATATAGTTAATTGTGAAAAAGTCATATTCCTTTCGATATCCATCCCAGCTTATTAAATTATGGAAATTTCCATCCTGTCCCCTGAGATGTGATAACTGGTGCTTAGCACTGTGTCAAAAAGCCTCTCACCAACAGTGCTGAAAGAGCAGCCACAGCCACTCAGAGGGAACAGAAACTGAAGTGTCATCTAACAACAAGCACCAGCACCGGAGAGCAGAGGAACAGATAAAGCCTGTCTCTTGTGTCTGTCTTGTCTGATGTTTCAGTAGTTAGGCCATGCATTAATCTTCAGTTGGTTCTTCCTAAAAATGCTGTTGAGGTTCACAGAACGGATACTTGTCCAGAATGGACTCCATCATAAAAATCCCTTTGACAGAAGACCTCTCCTCAGCACGTACACGGCATTGACGTAGTAATGATGGGAATGCAAATGACTCTGAGCCAGGGTTATACTTAACATGATAATTGTGTTAAATCAAGGAGGGAAGCATCTAATCCTTGTCCGTGCAGGTATGAAGGAAGCTCTTTTTAACTGCTTTTAATCTAGGATTCCTCCTGAAGCAACATTTAAACAAGTGAAAGTTTCTTCAACCAAGTTAACAGAAAAGGAGATTTTCTTTCTCCCAACCCTCTGTTTGGACCGTCAAAGCTGCTGAACATCTCCCCAATGCATCTTGATCATTTTTTCTCCCTGAAGAGTAAGACTACAGTATACATTCCAGCACTGACTAGGTGAAGATGAGGTTATCTGCATCCAATTAAAATCTGAAATTTATGTATCAGAGTACTAGTGTCATTAAAGATCAAATAATCCATTATGTTCTTTATGGTCTGGCAGTAGTTTGAAGATGTTTTAGTACTCCAGAACAGACAGAAAAAAAATGCACACTGTCTGCAAGTTCAGAAATGAATTTTTAGTTGAGCTACTGCATGAGTTACTTTAAAAGACTCCCCCCCCTCTCCCCCCCAAATAAAGAATGGAGAATATCGACATTAGATGACAACTGCATCAAGAATACAACTAATGAGCCTTGTAAATTGCTATTTAGTACCCTCTGTACTTACTGAATAAAGCACTCCTCATAACATTAACCACTTAGCAAAGGGATTCAATCACAGCTCAGCCTCTCCTCCCCTGCCCCTATTGCTAAAGTTACAATGAAAATAACTAGGTGACAGCTGCAATTAATCTGTTGCTCTTTAATGAAAGATAAAATGGACTTTTGCTTAATATCCATTTAAGTTCAAACTGGAAAAGGGTAGATTTAGACTGGAAATTAGAAGGAAATTCTTTACCCTGAGGGTGGTGAGGCATAGGAACAGGTTGCCCAGGGAGGTTCTGGATACTCCATCCCTGGAGGTGTTCAAGGCCAGGGTGGATGGGGCCTTGAGCGACCTGGTCTAGTGGGATATGTCCCTGCCATGGCAGGGGGGTTGGAAGTAGATGATCTTTGAGGTCCCTTCCAATCCAAACCATTCTATGATTCTGTGATAAGTCTGCTAGATGAAAAACTGCACTATTTGCTCTATATTCAAAGTCAATTTTGCTGACAGATCTGCTGTACTCTCAAATCCAAAGTTTTATTTATCTGCATGTCTGTCTTTATTGCCATGGAAGGGGTAGAATCATCAAAACGTATTTTTAATGCTTTGAACTCACTGTATATATGTAACTTCTAGCAGTGCTCTAACCTGCCTTCATGTTCTTCTGGTGCATGTAATCTGAATACACTTCAAATTAGGGACTCAGAATAAGTTGGAACACTTGATCTGATCATAGCGAGGTTCAAATCAGATCCCAAACACTTTTAGGAAGTACTACTTAGAACAGTCTATACACTGTAAAAAAAGCTCTCAGTACCGTGTGTACAAAACCTCAAAATACCAACACCTTCAATTCCACTTCATCCAGAGTTCCTGAATTACCGTTATGAGAATTAGATCTCCTGACACAAACACATGCACAAGTTTCCATATCACACATTCAGTAACTATTTCTGAAGATTCTCTATCCCTGTTTTCTTCCATTCTACTGCTAAAAAGAAGATAAAACAGCGGGGTTCCAACTTGCTTGTGTAACACTTGAGTTGTAGGAATACCCCTATGAAAGTTAAAATACAGTTAGAAGTTTCTCATCACACTGTAATCTAAGGATGAACTCTGAAGTTTCCAGAAACTTCACAGCAATAGTGGAAATAAATCCCATGATTGACTTATTAGTCCTAATAGAAAAATGGGATAAAACAGGCATATGCTTAACTTGCTGCCTCCTAATGCAATTGCAGTTCCCTCAACTATTAGCAGAGCCTTTTCTCATTGAGAATCTAAAGCAACTGAAGTTATCTGTTCCAGCAGAACACACAAAGTAAATGTGAGAGAGGCAAGACATTTTTCATTTACTCAAAAAAACAGACACCTTACTGAGAAAGAATGCAAAAACCCTGAATTTGAATCAATGACACACAGGAGAGAGAAGGTTATGCAGAGAGAATCTTGTTGGCTACACTGAAATACCAAATTCTACAGACTGCTCTAGAAATGCTGTGCATTACTGCATTACCTTCCCTGGTAGAACAGGGAAGCACTTCAGGATTGTCATCATGTTTGTTAGTCAAAGAGCAAGGAAAAAGCTATTTAAGGCTCTATGAAGAGACATCTATCACAGTATTAGTTGTAAATTTACAGTTTGATCCCTAGATATCAATTCTTTCTACTAACAGAGGAATTTTGCATGGCCAAGACTCGGAGGTTGACTTTCAGTTGCATTTTTAGCATTTGTTTAAAGATGAGCCCATATTTTTGATTAGATTATCTATCTTTAAGAGGGATAAATAACGTGGATTAGCCACACAGGATACCACACAGAAACACTAAACAGACTCCATTAAACTGAATTTGTATCTCTGAATTTTCATTAAACAGTATTATTTTAAATAAACCTACAACTGTTATTTCAAAAATAAACTCTGTAAAAGTCAGAGATGATTTTCCCTGGTTTTCTAATGTAGAGTAAAAAAAAGTTACATATAACAAGGGACTAGTTCACCCTCACACTTCCTGTTGCTTATAACACTTGGTGCTACAAAATTATACACTTTAATCACACAGATTTAGGTTGATGAACACCAAACATTCTTTGAAAACAACCAGATCTCTAGATCCTCTAGCTATGCAGTATACACACCTTAAAAATAAAGAACCAGTGCTAATCCTCATGCACTGGGTGAAAATTTGGTACAAACCAAAAACTTTAATTAAAGAAGAATCTGAACTTTAAAAATCAGATGCAGAGGGTCAATGCACTGCAATGCAAGTGACAATTTAATTTAAATAAGTTTCATTTTACAAGAGCTTAAGTTAGAAACATTGATGCCCTATACCGTTTTCTCTTGTTGGACATCAGCCTGTCCTAGCTCCCTATCTGGGAGCAATACACAGAAACACTGGAGTATTTTCTTTTTCAGTCAAAGCACTAACTTTTGCAGCAATGTATACATGTCCAATTAAATGCAGTAAACATTAAAATAATTTTCCTGACACACAAAATAATTACAATGACCAATGATCATAATTTTTCATAAACTATCTCCTTACCATTAGAGGAAGAGCCCCTATTTGCAAATGATGAAGTCGAGGAGGCGCATGGTAGTGGGTCAAGTGAGGATGCAGGGGCCCTGGAGGGTAAGTAGCTGCAGTCACACCAGCTTCAATTCCCAGCTCCCTGTCACACGAATGAAAGTGGCATTACAGTAAAGGTACATCTTAACTCTGGAAAGCATACAACACATCTGCCAGAACAGTCTTAGGTAAGAATTTCTTTAAACTTATTTAAACTTTGCTAAAAAAATAATCTTAATCTTACCATAACTTAAAGTTGTTTTTAAATCAGCCAAGACAATTGCACATTTATTGTGCTTAGGATTATTGCCAGTGTGGAGTCTTCTCTGCAGCTTACACTGTAAGAGCAGCAGTTCTCATGCATGCAGCTCTTCACTAATGGTCAAAAGTATTTTTTTTTATAACAAATATACTGTGGAGCTGAAAGATAACCTTCATGTTTGGGCCTGCTGGGGTTTTAAATAAGTTGAAAGAGGAGAGAGAATAAATTACTTTCTAACTCAGATCCAAACCTCTATTTTAAAAACGACATAAATATAAGAATATTCTTCAGCAATGTTTTACTTGCCCATTTTAAAATAAATACTTGAAATAACTACATAGAGTCAGTAACCCTCAATTCCATTTTAAAAGCAATGGATAAAACCCTCTAGGAATACATGTAAGATATTGAGTACCCAGAGCAATATTTCAAATCTGTATCAGCATCAACAGATTTGGAACCACAGGTACATGCAACACTTTAAAACTCACAGCCAGCATTATCAGCACTGTATTATGGGCTTTTGTTGTGAGTCCCAAAGAACCAAAATAGTATCTGACTACTAACCAGGCAGATCTCTCTGGAGCTTGTCGAGGATGGGAAGACATTGTCTGAGGCACATGAATGTGATGCCCATGCCCATAGTTGGGATGCATTCGGTGAGGATGTGGAGGAGGCCGCTCATGAGCACGTCTAAATAACATAAACCAGCAACAATTAATTTCACATACTTGTTAGCATCAAGAAAGCAATATCCATAATCAAAATGTTACAGAGTGAATTCCTGGAATGCCTTTAAAGAAAACAAACAAAACACCTCCCTATGCAGTATTTTAATTTCAATTTTAGATGTGTTAGGTTTCATATTCAAAGACAAAGCCAGCTTCAGCTCCTGTGATCTGCCCTGCACTTGGCAGACCTCACTGACAGTGTTTAATCCTAACCTCAAACAGCAGGTAGGAAAGCAAAGGCCACACAACAGTCATGTTGTGAGGCAGAGTCATGCACAGCTACATTGCTGTTTATTTCTAGTACAACTTTACCAGCAACAGCAATTAAGGGAAACTGATTGCACTCATCAGGGAACCTTTCCCTTGAAACATGTCTGCGTCATAGCTGAAGCAATAAGAGCACACAGCTTCTCCCATGCCAGCTGTACAGAACAACTACAGTTTGAGAAAAAGCCTTCAAAAGAACCTGCTGGCTGACTACTTGTACTTCACAGTTACACAAAGAAATGGATTGGTATTTTTCTTTCCATTCTTTTCAATGCAGAAAGGAGTTTTTGTTACTCAACCTCAAAACTTGGATGTTGCCCAAAGCAGTACACTGTCTTCCAATCCAGTACCACCTTCAGCTACCTCACAAAGTACACTGGACATTTTGTAAATTTACACTGCTAGAGACATAAAGACATAAAAAGTTACTTAACAGCAGGCTAGTCTAATCACTATAAATTGACAGTTTTCCAGAGAAATCTGCAAGCTTGTATAAACTGCATTAGAAATATTAGTTGTCTGCAACAGTACAGACCAACACGGGAACAGTCCTATCAGCAGAACCTACTCCAAGCCTCGTCTCCCTTCAGTTTTTCAAGTAACTATATGGGAAAAATCCAGAAGAACATATTTTAACAAAAACCTATCAAACCAACCTCCATAGGTTCTGTAAAAATGGAACATCAATTAATCTTTTAAATTAAAAAGATACACATCTGAAATTGTATTTATTAATGTAAAACTCCTAGACTGCCTATCCTGCAATATTAGTATAAACTGGGTGATCAAATTTTAAATAAACAGAAAATCCTCATATTATACAAATGTAGTGCATCTTTATACACTGCCTTGTGCACATTTTGTGGTCAATTCCACAACCCCGAGGAAGTTATAGCCATTGTAGCCACACTTGAGACATGACAGTGAGAAGAAGACTCTAACCATTCTCTATTTCCAATCCTGAAAAAGTCCTATATTGTTAGACAGAAGGTAAACAAGCTAGACTGTCCTATATGCTATTTCTCAAAATGAAGGATGAGACAATATCCTAAGAACACTCTGAGATGTTGGGATGTGGAGCTGAAGGAACTGCAAGTCAGCTAGCAGTCTCAGTCTGTGTATTAAATAAAAGAGCAAATACACAAGTTTCTGCTTGTCAGAGTATTCTCTGATTTATATGAGGCTGGGCCAAGACACTTACAATACTGATTTTGCATGTAATTTGTATGAGGATTAGAGGGGAGAAGAAAGACCAAAAGTTAAACAATTTCCTAAGATTACAAAACCGAACAATAGAGGAGAAACCTCACTGAGCAAACTGACACCGTCTGACCTGAGACTGGTGACTTCTGACAGAATGTCAAGGGAGACCCTATTATCAACATTTGATGACAGTTTCTATACATACAAAGAAAATTCACGAGGCTACAAAATGCCAATATTCACATTTCTAATCCCCAAAACACCAGAAAGTTTCCAGAACTGATAAGATAGCTACAACTATTATTTTTCCTTAAAATGCTGTCTTGCTGTCTGACATTCACTGGCTTGAAATTTCCGAAATTAGTTTTTGAAAATGATGCATAATCATGGGCACATAGAAGTGGTATGCCTGACATTAGGGTGTTTAGAGGTTATTCCATCTGCATAGCATAGATAACAAAAGAACAGCTGTAGGTTCAGAGAGATCAACATTTTAATGACTGAGAAACCAGGGTTATATTTGACTTTCCTGGGGAGTGGGGGAGGCAAGGGGAACTCTGTCATTTGCTGAAGTCTGATCATTTACTGCCTATAAATATTTTTATGAAACTGCCTCAAAAGTTGCAGCTAAAGCAAACTTTTGTTTAAGCATTAACTTCTAAATCTGTTTTAAGTTAGTTACCAGTAGAATTTATATAACAAAGTTAAGAGCAATGACTAGAGAGCTCATTCTTCAAATTCTCTAAGATATTTAAAAGCATTGTCTCCAGAATTAAAATAACTTCAGTTACCTTGTGATTCAATACTAAGCCAGTACTGACCTGATTTCTCTTGTTATTACTATAATGAATCTAGTTTAACAACAACAGTAGCATCTCTTAATATCACCCAAAGCACATCTCAACACTGGTCACATTCTCATACAGATATTATTTGGTCTCTTCCTTCTCTTCTAAAGATATAACTGCAGAGTAAAGCTAGGTAAATATCTAAGGTTAAATCTGAATTAAATCTGGTAAGCTGCCTCTTATGATAAATTGTTAATTTTATTTTAAAGAACTAGTTAGATAAAAAGAATTTTAACAGCATCAACAAGTCAAGGAACAAATCTGAAAGGAGCTTATGATGTACTCTGTATGCTGTCCAGCTTGAAAAGGAATTCCTGCCCCTTATCTGGAGGATGAGGAATGGGCAAGAGAAACAGAAGCTTCCCCTCTCTTCCATGCCCCATTCATGCCTTACCTGGAGAGGCTATTGAGAGATGTAATGGAACAGGTTCAGCCTTAATGCTCATGCGACTGTGACAGTAAAGACACTTCTTACCATGGTTTAACACTAACAGTTCCTAACCATGCAATTAACAGTTTGGGATTCGCATGCAACATTTTACAAACCTGGGGAAATGAATTATATGTTTAGATATTGTTCTGAGTACATTTGTGACATACGTTGGGTGTTGCATCATTCTTCTTCTCTGAACCTCCATCCTCTGGATCACTTCATGAGGATGTAGCCTCTGTGCTGGAGGTGCTGTCGCAGGGATGTGATGAGATATAGGCTGGTGTGTTGCAGGAAGATGCTGTGGTAATGGAGCAGCTGCATTGGCTAAAGGATGAGTTGGTGGTGGAGGCGGAGGTGGAACAGGATGAGAAGATGCATGAGTGGAGATTGAAGGATGGAATGGATGCACTGGATGAGGGATAACATAATCTACTTGTGGTGGAGGTTGTGGCTGTGGAGGCGGATTTCCATGAGAGTGAGGACATGCAGAAGCTTGATGGTGAAGAGGTCTGGTCAAAGAAGCATCTGCAATGAAAACATCAGGAGCTTTAAATTTGGTCAGTAGCAGGTTTTGACTTAAATTTATTTTTAAAAGTATCTTCACACAGGTGCTTCAATATTATTACACTAATGTAAACAATGGCAACATGGGAATATGTTTATGAAATTTTTAAATAGAGTGATTCCAGCAATAGACCCTACAAGAAACCCAGGCTTTCTGCAGCCAATGGTGGTAAAGGAAAAACAAACAAAAGAAACCCGTATGATGCATGCTGAAAAAAATATGCAGGGTGAGAAATTTTATTTTTTAATTAAGTTTGTTTAGTTTTTAAAAAATTCACATCCCCCCCGAGTCCACTATTCTGTGGAGACAATAAAATCCAAAAAAAGAAATCACAATCAAATGAGTTGACACTCTGAGCTTGCTCAAGCAGAATCCATTGGGGGGACAGGATGGGGGATAGACCAAGGAAAAAAAATAAAAAAGCATTGCTAAAATACAATGGAGATGAAAAATATTTTCATAGTAAATATAGTTTTTGAAATCTGAATCACTCAAAAGATTTTAACTTCACCTCGATCCTGTTCAAATCCTCTACACAAACTGAACTGTTTAAATACATTTCTTATTATGTGTTGTGCTAGATCAGCTCTAAAATCAAAGCAAGCAGCCAGTAGGAGTTATCAGGTGTTGTTTTCTTGTTTATCCATCTCCCCCCTCCCAGGTACCCAGTACCTGTCAGTACTTACAAGGAGAATGCATGTAATGGCGGCAGGAAGAGAGCGATGCCTGAGGAGGCGGCTGGGGCTGGGGCTGGGCAACCATACTGGATCCATAGCCCTCGATGGGGATTGACTGGCTTGGGCCAGCACCAGCCTGATGCCCATAAATTGTAGTTCGAGATGAAGAACCAGGACAGCAGGGGTCAAAAGCAGATGTTCCATGAAAAGCACCACTTCCATGACTTCTTATACCACTGCTGCTTAAGTCTACTGGCAATGCCTGCTGTGTAAACAAGCCATCTTTTTTCAAGCAATTCTTCAGACATTGAAAACAAATTCACCCTCAAACATAATGCAATGAAAAGAAAATAATAAAATAATAAATAAAAATTAAAAAATAAATACTATACAAGCAACTGGGATCCAAATATTTAAGTTTTAAGGCTTGACTCTGGAACATTCTTTAAATATGGTTAACATTTCTTATTCCTAAATTCTTGAATCTGGTAAGAGACTAAATTCATTACACCAGATTGCGTAAGAAAACCAAACCCCAAATCCTACAGTGGATTTATCAATGAATATATGGGAGCCACATGCATTGAAATATTTGGAGGCAAAAAGCAATCTTCAGTGTTTTCAGGTGTGTCTAATGCATCACACTTAGAACAGAAACCAGATGAATAGCTCTGCATGTTGTAACTTGTTTGCACAGTATTTTTCCTAGTTGTAATCTTACTGTTTTAGAGATCTCATCTTAGTTACTTCATAATTCTTTTAAAAAAATGCTTTCAGAAGAGCAATTCTTTTATACTTTTTATAAACAGAACATTAGATNCTCCCTTAAAGCAGATCAATTATTTGTGTCGCAAAACTGCTACGATCAGCAGAGCATATTTCAAGGTATCTGGTTTGCTTAAACAGTCACTGTCATCTAACAGTCATCAAGAGGATGTCAACGATTACTTGTTGGATTATGACTTTCTGTAAAATTTCAATTTTTGTGTCCATATATTATAGCTCAAATTTTCCTTTTTGTTCCCCTTCTATAATGCCTGCTACAGTACAAGAGAACGATCCACAATTCAGTATCCCAGTCTATTCTCACATATCTATAACAAATGGAAATTGCAAAGGGAGAGTCACAAGAATTGAACATGCCTGGTCATGGTAATTGGTGCCAGAACTGCTGCTTGCTCCGCATGGTGCAGGCACTGGAGGAGGCCTTTCAACGGGGCAGCTGGAGTCACTGAATGAAGGAGACAGTGGAACAGCTGGGTGAGGGTTGTGGTGGTGGTGGTGGTGATGTTGAAAGTGGTGGCCATGCTGCTGAAAGCAGCTCGTATGAGGGTGCCCCAATGCATGATGAGTCTGTGAAGGTCCTCCGCAAGGAGAATGCTGAGGGCAGCACGATGGTAACCTTGGCATGGCCGGAGGGCCAGTTTCCAGTGTTGTATTAGATGTAGTTCTTCTTACATCATCTTGAAGAAAAAGAAAGTTAATATTGACGTAAAAGAAATTAGTAAAGCTGATCACTGTACATCAGTGATTTAAATAGAAAAAATAATTTGTACTTCACGATTAAATAATTAACCAATTGAAACAGATCTAGGTCAAAACAAAACAAACTGGATTTTAAAAAAATAAAAAAATAAAAATTTAGCTGTGCTTGCCAAATGAACCAAAACTGAATGGTTCAGGTTGATGTACTTATGTGAACCACTAGAAGGACTGACACTTGTCTTATTCCACTAATTTAAGCCATGTTATCAGTAGGGAAAGGAGGAAGACTGTCCCTGTGGTTAGTGTGCAGACCTCAAATTCTTGTGTAACTGTGGTTGGCTCAGGTTTTCTGAACCTCACCTGACTTGCAGATAGGAGCAGAGTATCCATGTTTCAGAGATATTACAAGTGTTACCTGTATACACAGCTCTATTGTAGGGTCAGTATCTATACAGATTTGTTTAAATATGCTTCCAGTGAACTAATCTATAGCAGGAGGTTCAAGGAATCTATGAACATCCTTCACTTCCTTACAATACACACTAAAAAACCCCCACCCCTGTAACAGACTGCAATGGAAGACTTAATTCCCTGGGAACTACATTCTACCTCCTCAAAAAGCAAGGATGTGGTTCATTAGCTATAACCAAATCATTCCAGTAGGCAGAAGTAGAAGGCTTTGGCACAACTTCCTTCATCTTTAGTGAGAAATGAACCATCTTTTTCAGATTCCTGCCCTCTCAACTCGTTACTGTTATGCTCAGTACTAAAGTTCACATGCTGTTTAACCTAGAGAATGCCCATTAACTTCCTCCACCTCCTTTGTATTCAGAGGCAGCATGAGAGTTTAGCAAGCCTCATTGTGTACCTCCAGCTGAAGTACCAGCAGTGCCGCCACTGGGAAGACTGGAAGTCGTCTCTGGTGCTGCAGAGGGCTGGCTGGTGGAGACGTTTGGAGCTGCATCAGAGGCCTGCTCTGAGGTAGACGTGCTAGAACTGCTACTGGAAGCAGAGCTCACAACCTGGGGCTCCACTCTGGCTGACGTGGTTGGCACAACTGTTGGCTCTAGCAAAAGAAAAAACTCTCATGTTCTTTAAGCTTTACAAGATGCTGGGGTTTTCCGCTCTTGTTGCTGGTTTTTAAAACTTCACATTAAATTCTCGATTCTGGTCTTGCCAGATGCTAAGAAGTGGGAACAGAAAAGCCTGACAAGTACAAAATACAGAAGGTAATTCTGTTTCACTCGTGTGGAAAAAAACCAATCTTATATAAATCCTGTTTTTTGTAAATCAAATCCAATTTTAAGAATTAATATAAACAATTTCCAACCAAATCTAACATCAAGTTTTATTTATTGAATAAAACACTACTAAAAAGGAAACTGAATTACTTGGGTACTTCACGATGGAAACACTTGCTGAAATCTTTGGTGAATCCATGGGCAAATGACTCTATGATTAAGTATTACCCTTACTATTTTTTAATACCTACAAAGTGCAAAAAAACCTTTTAGATAACTAATCAAGAACGGCATAATAACATTAGCAGTACTGCTTTATAAACTTCAATCATTCTAGATGCACAGTACTAAAGGTTGTAGCAAGATAAACTTTTAAGTCTCAATACATATTAAAAGCAGATTCATTAAATGAATACTTGAGACCTCTGTTAGAAGTACACACATGTTCATTTTACATATTGTAAAGGTAATAGTCAGCAATAATTGGATCCAGGAAAATACACCAAACACTTGATAAATTCTGTTCCCTACTACACAGATGTAAACAGGTTAAATTTAAAAAGATACTTGGGGGCATAATTCACATTTAGTTTTGAAGTCTGCCTTTGACTCCAAGTTTGAAATTTCTCTCTAATTTGACAAGACAATGACATGACTAGGAATATGGGATACTATAAAAGGGAGTTTCATCAGAAACAGCTCAGGTTTTTTAGTAAAGATGTCTGCAAGGATATTCGGGGGGAGGAATGCTTCAAGACACTTCAAATACTTCTCTTACATGAAGTCTAGCTGACTAGTTTTTAAGATTTTTTTTTTAATATCTAGAAGGGATATTGGCAACTCAGAAAGCAAGGGAATAAAATGTGTCTTCAGTCTTGGAAGTCTTCATCACATGTTAAAAAACCACATGATCCGATACCTACATTTCAATTCCTTTGATTTTCATGTGGCATTCCAATAGACTGATTTTAAAGAAAAACATTTTGGAAGAAATGTACTAATGTTTAAATTCAGAAAAAACCAGCAAGTATATAGGACATGTATAGCCTAGCACTGATAGGTGCTTACACAGTGCCCATGACTGGATGCTAATACATTCTGAAAGCAATCCTGCACTCAAGACAATTCCCAATTCTCTCAGCCTCAATCACTCCACTGCCCTGCAGGTGATCACCATCAGCAATATAGACAGTTCTGTTTCTCCACCTAAAACCAGTAAAAGCCAGGGGGCTTGGTCAATCTCAAACTACTAGCTAAGAGAAACTTCATTTCAACACATTTCACAGACGTTAATCCAGGAAGACAGATGGAGAGATGACCCTTATGCTCATGGAAGTAGCTAGCAGTTTTAAGACCAGTATCTTTGAAGACATCAGTAAAGTTATCATAAAGTGCATAGCTGCTTTGTAAAAATGTTAATTCAGTATTTTTACCATTTTACACTGATTCATGCGTGAAATTTGATGCCGATACCTAAAAATAATATACCTGAAATCCTGGAAGACTCATCTTAGAAAGGTATTTCCTTGGGAGGGAGTAGGGGTGGGAGGTGGGTGGGGTGGTGGTGGTGTTAGAATCAGCTAGTCAAATATACACATTAGATAAGTAAAAGTTTATGCAACAAAAATATTTTTTAAAATAATTTGGTTCCTGAATTTAAGACTAAAATCTCTAATCTGAGTTTAAAGAGTAAATTAAAGCAATAGGCACCAATTCTCCTTCAATAAAAAGACATGTTGAGATATTTCACAATGAATTCAGAAGGAAAAGAATCTGTGAATAAATCCATCCTCTTCCTTAAAAAACATCAATCAACCAAGACCAATTCAAAACCCTTTCAAGCTCTCCAACCCACCTCAAAAGTCAGGACACCTTGAAGAATATGGTATTGCAAGATACTAGCTTGCAATGTACAGAACCACAAGAGGACAAAACTACTGTTAAACATTAAAAGTAACATGCACCCAAGAAATCCCCAAAACCACCACCACCAAAATAAACCTACAAAAATGAAAATGAGCTTCAGTTTTTCCTTCTCTCAACTTCTGACAATACCTGGAAGTCGTATTTATTTTAAGTGCCAGTAGGTTTTAATGTTGGGACACAATGAAAGGTTACAAGTTTGAAATTGGTCTTCTAGTTTTTTTCCTTTTTAAAATGTATTTTTACTCCATGGCCTAAAAGAAGGGTAACTATTCTAAAGCATAGGCAGCGACAGATTTTCCTTTTATAGTGTTGTATTGAAGTAAGTGCATATTTTTAAAGAAGTAGTTCCAATCTGTTCTGTAATTTCTGCCTGGTGAGTCAGCACTCAAGACACACACTCAAGTCAGTGTTGGAGGAAAAATTAGATCTGGTAGATCCACTGGGAATGGCTAAACTTTTAATTTTAAAAGGAAGGCAGAAAGAAGATTTTCTGACAGGCTTGAAAATCAGTTTGTTTCGAATTGAGACTTTTTTATACAACGGTATAACGAATGCAATTAACTCTACTCCCTTTACACTGATCATCCTGCTTCTGAAAAAGGAATAGATTCCTCAGACCAATGCAACTCACCATCTTCATCCACCGTGAGGTCCACCACTTCTGCTGCGTTCTGTCTCAGGGGCTGGATGACTGTGGAAATCCTGCTGCGGTTCCGCTGCTCCTGAGGTCGTGCAGCGTGAGAGCTGGAGCTCTGTCCCCAGTGGGATCTCGTGTGTCCAAGTGTCGAACGAGACCTTAACAAAAGTTAACATTTTAAGCATTGACCTAAATTTTGCCGTTATTAAGTTATCCTCCTCACTGTTTGAGAAGCTGTTTGAAGTATGGTTTTTCCTCTTATCATAGGAAAACATTTTGTTACACTGAAATACCCCACTACTCCACACTCACTAGATGTGTACTTACACACATGACTGTAAGCCTGTACTAGGTAACACAATGGCAAATACCCAACAGGTAGAGTTTCAAGGTCTTTAAACCTAGCAATGTTTTTTAAACTACGACATGCATACAGGTAACTTCTACAAAATTCACTGTGAAACCCTACAACTGCAGTCAGTAAGCAATTCTATGTTTTAACGTGTTTAATAGTAAACAAAGAGTCTCTAAATCCCATACTATTCCCATGACGTCTGAAACAGCAGATCTATGAATGATGACAGGACTGCAAAGCCAAGAAAAATCAGCAAACATTAAGTTCTTTTGCACGTTAACTTGTGAGAGTATTTTCAGAAGATAACTTCCATATTTTAAACTTCAGAAATGTCCTAGAAGTACAAAATCTTGGATATTATTCCCCATCCCCCTCCAAGAATGAACACAGCTCTGTGTAACAATTAAACATAAATGAAATGCAGCTTGAGGAGATCATAAGCCTGTAACCATACCTAAGGAAAGGGATGGTTTTATCCCCACAGTGTAACATTTAACACCCATTCTATTCAATTTAGCCATACAAACCCAAACACTCAAATCAATGGTGCTTTGGAGTTTAAGTTAAAAGCATATTGTCTTTAATTAAGGGAAGAATATTTTTACAGTATTGTATTTACCAGTTCACTCTAAAAACCCTCCAGTATTTACACAAATCAAGTGGCTTTTATTTTCCAATTGGGAAAAACAATGTACTCGGATTTCAGAAATCCGGAAGAGGAAAATGTGAAGGAAAGTGAATGACTTCACCAAAGCCAACCACAACCCACTGCACAAATCCCCATGGAGCTCAGTCTACACTGCTGTTGTGCCTGTGAAGGGGTCAGTCTGTGTAACTCACTAACAAAGGTCAGTGTATTTTCCTGTAGGTGCAAGAAGCATGCTTGCTGCAGTCTTCTCAACTGCCTTACACTTCACTTCCACTTCAGTAATTACTGTCATTTAAAGACCAGGTTGGTTCAAAAGGGAACATTTTCTTCAAAGTTTGCATTTACATAATGTCCAAACTGATCTGTATGTGCTTTGTGTGTGTCCTACTAATATTCCAGAATGAAATTTACCTCCCAAGCCCCTTTAAAAAACTTTACTATTACTCTCTGGTGACCCAAGATGCACTTTGGTAACAGAAGGAGAGGTTAAGGCCTCACCTCCTACTTCATCTTCACCTCCCCTTCACTTAACTAAAAGTTAAGGTTCACGGGAGCACCTCAGATTTGATGTAAAGGAGAGGAGAAATCAGCTGTGGAAGGGTATACAGGATTGCTAGTTTCTACCTCTCTTACAGGAACTCCAGCTTTGTATCAAAACCAATGCAGTACCTACTACACCTGTATTTTTGGTTTTTCAATGCAAGCTGTAAATGCCACAATATGAAGTTTCCTTTCGACAACTTGCACAAAAGAAAAAGCAGACAATGTGACAAAGCCTCAAACTACAGCCAAAGAGAAAGGAGGCCTAAGAGATAACAGTGAGCTAATAATCTTCAAGAGTTTCTGAATGAGGTATGATTTCAAGCAAAGATGGAGGTGGAAGCAAAGGACTACTGAAACACTCAAAGTTAGAGGTCTGGGTCTTTATTTCCTTGCTCTGATTAAATAGAACACTATTATTGAATAGGACATAAAATGAATGTGTCAGCTATATGGTGCTGTGCATATTCAGTCTGTGGTGAAGTCCATCTCATTTCAAGAAAAGTAGGTTAGTCCACCTCTGAAGTACTCATCAACACATTGTTCAGTCCACTTAACACTACGACAGCTCTCCACCAGATCTTAATAGAATTTTATTAATCAGAAAAGGACCATGAGTGAAGGCTTTTGGTATTCTGTAAATTTACAGTATTTTGGTAAATGCTATCTCACCCTCCTAGCTGATTCCAGCTGCTACACTGCTGCTTGATGTTAAATGAACTGCAGTCTCAAAGATTTACTTTCTCTATGCTTTGAAAGCAGCCCTATCTTGATGGAGAAAAGGAGAAGGGAATAATCATAACAATTTATTGATGAAGTGTGGTGCACTGGGCAAAATGAAGGGCATGGAGGAAAAAAAAGAACATGGATTTCTCTAATTTTTTCAAACCTGAGACTGTGTGCAACCTAAGAAAAAGTGACAACTGACAAATTTCTATATGCACGTGACCAAGTAAGGATTCAACATGCTACTAACTGCACCTCACCAGTGTCCACTCAGAAAACAAGCAGAAGAGCATTAGAATCTTGATTTCACAAGGAAAATTAAAAAACCCAGTCAAATAATTATCCAGCTCTGGTAAAGAAAGAACCAACAAAGGGATGTAGTCACAAAGGTTCTGGGTAATTTCTTGGTTTAAATTATGAGGAAGATTTTGGGGTTTACAATTCTTAGTTGTGGGATAAATTAAAAGAAACTGAATTGTGAACAATTACAATTATTAACAGCTTAATTCCCACTGAAAGTGTTTCTAGAGACAAATAATTTTCATTGAGTTTTGTAACTTTCAAAATAGTTTCTTCAGGAATGAATAAAAGTAAGGAAGTGTTTTTCATGAGCACCCTTCTCCTTATAGAAGAGCAAAATGAGTGGCTAGCCACTGGACAATTTCCCATTGATACTACGTGTGGTTTAGGATCATGCACCACGTATTCATTGCTGAGCAATGGTGTCCCCTTACTGCCTTTTCCAGAGTTCTTTGTCTATCCTGCCCACAACACGTTGAAAATAGTGAGAGATGATCTCATGTCCACTAACATGCTTCTGGTTCTACATCAAGAACAGAAGCTTTGCCTCAACATTTTCAACACAAAACTATTTTTTTTTTCTACCTTGCTTTTTCAAGTATAAAAAAAAATAAAATTGTGAGTTTCTACAGGACCCAGGTGTGCTGTCTGGAGAATACTGCCTTCCTTCCTTCTTCCAGTAGTTATCTTCTCTCCCACAAGAAATTGAGATGACTGAAAGGATTCAGGAAGTGACAGATTAAACACTTGATTAATTTTCTTTCCTTCCTTCTGATCTTTGGCACTAAAATGCCCAGTAAGCTTGTATGCACACTCAACCCTCACAGCTGGCCTTCAAGTACTAGCAATTTCATCCACACAAAAACCACCCCCTGTATTCATGTGCACCAATTCCTTTCAAAGTAAGTTTTGCCTGTAAAGTGTAAGTAAAATATTCCTATTATCTTATCCTTATACTTGTTTAAAAGTATTTTTAAAAAATAATGACTTTTCTTTTCCATTTAGGAAGGCAGAGAAACCAGCTTTAACATGCTTATAGATCCCAATCATAGGTTCTTACCACAGCTTAAATTCAGACCCTACTATTAGATTCATCTTTTATTTAATAAGGTCAAGCTTAACAATTGGGAATTTTAAGATTTTCGAAACTGTCAGTTGTGAAGTGGCAACTGTCCTGCAGAATGGTTTGTATAAAGACAAATTCAAAGTGACCACCTCCAGAATTGATGTCAACTTTTACAAACCCACAATCTTTTTCAGTACTATTAATTTGCACTCTGTAAGTCCATGTTACTATGGTGATACACACTGCTACTCAACTAATAATTGAGTTTTGAAAAAAGTGCAAGGGTTAGTTCTAGAGTACTCAATGTATGTAACAAGCATTAAAAAGCTTAACATCAGATTTCACAGAAAAAA
Organism: Brachypteracias leptosomus; assembly: GCA_013401335.1. NCBI lineage: Eukaryota > Metazoa > Chordata > Aves > Coraciiformes > Brachypteraciidae > Brachypteracias > Brachypteracias leptosomus. The sequence continues at coordinate 216,040 of VYZX01015781.1, forward strand.
GCTAACAGTGCTATGAGGTGTCAAAAGAGGTATTTTTATCTTTGAATTTGATCTGCCTTTTTTTTTACTTCCATTCAAAAATACACCTTTGCCTTTTAAAAAAAACCTCTCTCACCTATGCACAAGTTATAAGGAATAAAAATAACCATTTATTTTGCTCTGAACAGTATTCTGAGTTTGTTCAGCTTGCTTAGTGCAATTATATTTATAATTTCATACTGAACTATCATTTAGATGTCCCAGAGCTGCCCTGATTCCTTATATTGTGGCTGGCAAAACTAACATGCTTGAAACACAAGAAAACGTGCATAGGAAATACTCTGTGTTCAAAGAATAAAAGACTAGTTTAGCAGTTCCTGACATTTCAGGCTCAAGATTTGAATTTAAGACTCTTCCTCCTTATAGCAAACTTCCTAGAATTATTTTCTGTGGTTTTTTTAACATAGAAACATGACTTTTTTCAACACAAAGCAAAACTCAATTATTTCTTCAATCTTCTCAAAATGTTTTCAGCTCAACATTTTCAGTGATGGCTTTTCTTAACAGCTGAGAGTAAGTACAGTAATTAAAGAGCAAAACTTCATTTGACTATTCTGCTGTGACCTTAAAAAAAACCCTATGAAATGCACACATTTGAACATCTAGCAAACCAAACAGGCCACAAACTTTAAATTCATCAGAAAGGGTCCTTGGTTCAACTTCCTTCTTACTTAAATCACCAGCAAAGACACCACTACTGCCAACAAAAGTGAGGGGCAGAGTTTGCTGCCACCCTTTTGGCTGCAGCATTAGAGAAGCTAAGGGAAGAAAGAAATAACCTTTTCAAGTCTTTTATGGCTACCACAGAAAGCATTTCTTACTGATGGTAGGAAGGGACAATGTTGTGTATTTTTTAAAAGCATCTTACCTGTCTTCAATCAGGTTTTAATTAATGTTCTATAACCACACTCACTTTCATCTAGCCTTATGTTTCACCCTTTAAAGCTTTACATGTAAATTATAAAAGGCTAAAGCATTAACTCGATTTTGCTCAAGTCTTTTCAAGTGTACATTTTATTTCATAAGTTTTAATGACTCTTCTCAACAAATACATTCATGTGGATAAATCAACTATTTCTAGAAACATGTTTCTAATCACTTCAGGACAGAGCACTGTTGATTATGCAGCTTTTGTTTCCTTTTAAACAGAAGGAAATATGAAGAAACATGTTGTTGAAAAAAATTTTTTTTAATGTTATTTCATTTTTTCCCCACTTCCCCTTTGCTCTAGATTTGGACTGCAGATTTTTGTGAGTATGACGTCCTTCGTGTGTCAGAGTTTAACAAAAAATTTAGTTAGGTCAAAGTGTTCACAAAATCCACATTATGCATGCATTTGTCTTCAACACAAAATGGGTTTGTTTAATGTGGTATTTATTCTGATAAAAGTGATTTTTGCAGGAAAACTTGTCTGCTATTTTAAATTTAAAACTGCATTAGTGAAAGCACTATCTTATCACAAACAGATGGAATGCTTTCATTAATTACTGCCTATTGCTCTTTCGTCATGAGTTTATTAAAAAAATGGATAGTCATTCTTCATATTCTACTATTTTGTTTTCATGTTCACAAATATGAAAAAATACGTAATGGGCAGCATCTCCAACAGTCCCATGCACATGATAATTTTAAAAGGTGTTTTTTTTCAAGGAACTCCACTTTAACAGTTTCTGCAAAATCTGAACAATATGGAACAAAACTTCCAGAGAGGCATGGAGGAACCAAAAAGCACCCACAGCAGCAGCCTCAAAAAAGTAGGATGCTCTCCTGAGAAGTGCTCAGCTAATCCCCAGACAGTCAACTCAGCCTAACCTTGCTCTCTCTAGGATCTCACTGGAAAGCTTTGCTTCCCCAAAATCCTGCCCATCACTCACACGAACCACCTCAACAACTCCAGATTAGCTGAACTGTCAAGCTTTAGCAAAGCTGTGGCTTGTGGGGTTTTGTTTCTCTGAGGTTTTGCTTTGGTTTTGTGGTTTGTTGTTTTGGTTTTTTTCTTGTTTCGTCGTTGTGGTTGTTGTTTGTTAGCAATAAAAAGAAATGCATACTATGCACATCCTGGCTAGAATTTCTGTGACATACCTTAGGGGCTTTTAGTGATACAGAGCTTTGTTACAAACCTGGAGTCAAGGAAAAAACATATTAATACAAAGAGATGCAAGTCTCACCTGTAGTTTTCACCAACTGTGACAATCTCCACTTCACTATCTGTTGAGGTAACATTTATTTCTTCATTAGCAGTGACCTGGGGAGTGGAGGACGCTTCAATCACCACAACGTCTTCATCAATACTTCCTGATCAGGAAAAATGAAGAAGAAAGATTGTATACTCCATCTACCTCAGGAACTGTCAGAAGAGACTATTTTTTCCTAGACTTAAAATATACGCAGGTAGAAAATTTCAAGGTACATGTCAAAACCTTAAGTGCAATTGTCAAATACATGACCTAATTATTAAAGGTAGCAATTTTACTGTAAATATTGAAGTAAAAAAAAAGCAAATAGACAGAAGAGCAGGGGGCAAGAGGGTGTGTAGATATGCAAGCTGACATTCCACTGTGTATTTGAAGCAATTACAGTCAATTTTATTAGCTGTAACACCAACGAAATTCAGTCATTTAATATAAAAATAAAATAAACTTCCAAACTAGCAAAGCAGTTATGGTTTATCACTATTAATAGCTTTATTTTCTCTTAATCTTTTTTTAGGTATTAAAGTCTCAAGGCTAAACAGTGGCAACAGGAGAAAAATGATGCATCAACTAAAATATATAATTTATTTCTACAATAAATTTAAGACCACAAATCCACTGCTATTCATAAACATCTTTACATCTACACTTCCAGTGACATTCACAATGGCATACTAAATAGAGGAAGTTAAAATTAAACTATCAATGGTAAAAAACAACCAGCAAAATCCCACAAAAATCAACTTAGAGACAAGTTACGATAGGAAATAATTTCCACTTCAGAAAGAATGATTAAATCTTAATATCCAGACACATGGAAATACTTCTCTACAACTTCTCCACCACGACAAGTTTGAGCTATCTAGAACACTTCAATTAAGCTATGGATTATTCACTATAGTCATAGCACTCAGCAGAAAAAAACCTTACTAAATAAATGAACTAGACAGCTTAGAAGTAGCAAACTACCATTTTGAGACTTGCAAATTTCTTCAAGAAAAGTGGGTGAAGAATTTGGTCTCATTCAAGTCAATACTTACATCTTGTAGGGACTGATTGTTCCCAGTTGCTCTACCCAATGACAGGACGGGGCAGATTCCTGCCCTCCCCCCCAAGAATTTAGTAACATTATATTGCTAGGAAAAAACCTACGAATGTTAAGTTATGATCACACACAACTCTGTACACTTTTTTTTTAAAAAAAAAAAATAGCTTTCAAGTGAGTTCTATTAGAAGCACACCAAAGGGAAAAATACATGCATGTGAACTTTGCTTAAGAACATCACAGTAGTACAGAAAACAGTATATATTAGCCAATCAGCCAATACAAACTGGTTTTGTTACTTTCATCTGAACAATAAAGTCAGCTGAAGAGCAAAACTTCCATAACATAAGCAACACTGAAGTGTTGTTCATAACCCCCATCAAGCAGCTGTCCCCTAGTCAGACCCTAGCCATCAAGCCAGGAGCAGTAAGCAGTGGGAAAACTTGATCTTTGATTGTCAACAGGATTCACTATTTCTTCTTTGCCTCTCCTCATACATTACTACAAGGAAGAGAACAGGTTTTGAAACATCATAAACATACCACATCAATTTGTTCTGATTTAGACAAGCTCCTACAAAGCAAAGGATAGTGTTAAAACAAAGAAAAGGCTCTGAAATAATCTGTCACAATGAGGTCTCAGAGGACAGCCTCCTTGACAGGCTGACAGGAATACAAGATGCCTGCAGCACATGAGCAGGAACACAGCTGGCAAGGAGAGTCCCCTGAAACTTCAGCAAGCCCATATAGAAGGGATTTATCCTAGCATTAGAGCATTTCTTTTAAAAAGGCAATTAAGAATTAAAACTGTACCAATACTGGAAAAATAGTGACATTTAAGATGTCTTTCTGTGCTGTAGTACCAAAGCTGGGGAAAAAAGTTCATTGCCAAATGCACTTAGAATTCCAGTCTGCTGGTTTCAACTACTCCAAGCCATGATGTTTTGCCACTCCACATAAAGTAACTTTGCAGATTAAGTTATTATCTGAGGGTGAACTTTACTGGTATGTCAGAGTAGCTCAAGAGGTTTGACTTGATTTTTAACAGTGCACAACCCTGTGAAGCAGAAGGAAACCTTTAGTGAGATGACTGACATGCAGAAATGAAACAAATGGATTTTCAGAGGTTTTGCTGTATTGTTTCTAAAAATATGTCCTCAAGAGAATTTGGAGGCACTCGTGTGCCTCCATTAGGAGCCACCTGGTAAATCCAAGTCTACATGGAGTAGTAGTTCAGCAGTAAACAGCTGAACATATCTTTAAGGCATCTATATCTTTAGACCTATACAGGAATAACTCGGTGTATATACAGACATGTAAATTTCCTAGGAAGGGCATAAACCAAACAGAACTTAATATTTAAGTATATGCCAGTTCCAATGTATTGCATGATTTACAAAATATACCAATAGCCAAGAAAAAGAAGCACAACAGAACAAACAAAAATCCAAATCCAGAAATACACCAAATAAAATTCCTGCACATCTTTGAGTGTTCCTTTTCACCCTGCAGTCCACTACACAGGATGTTTTATATAGCCCATCATTACAAGGTATATGTCATTTGTTTGCTTTTATGCACATACCAGTAGCTGACCAGTCATCTTCTGTCGGGAATGAACTTCAAGCAAATTTGATATTACTTAAACTATAAATATGAATACCTTACTCATCAATGTATCATCTAAATGACTGCTCCTGTAAGTGAACAGCTAAATCTGTACAATGAGTGTGTTGCTATACCCCTTCAAGGAGAAGAGTCACAGGACTGTTGGCAGCAAAATAGTTATGCAGATCTATGAGAGGTATTTTGTACTGCTTTCAGCATAATACCTATGGATGTAAACCAGAAAATTATCCTCCTTGAGGTATATACTACTTCTGTCTGTCATCTCCTGAATAACAAAACACAGCAAGCAAATTATACTCTAGTTGTCTGTGACTAAAGTAGCCTTTGGGCTACCACTGAAAGACTCACTCTGCATTTTAAATAAGATGGTTAAAAACACAACTTCTGAGAATTACAGCAAGAATTTTATTCATTTTCACTGAATTTTGGTTTTTTCCATACCCACATCCACGAATAATATTTCATGCACACGCAAAACAACAAATTTTAGTTTACAAGTTTTCCATACTCCAACAATTCAGACCTTTTAAACAGCAGTTAGTAATTAGGTTTTGTATATGACTAATAATCAGTAATAGTCAGTAACTTATTTACAGAAGCTTTTCCCCTCTCTTAAAAGCCTATTTTATGATAGAAACCTAGTGCCTGGCCAATCTATAAGAAGGGGTAAAGTACACTGGCTCGAATCCAAATTTGAACATGCTCAAAATGATAATCATCCCTTAAAAATCAACACACTCCACACCCTACATCAAAGACAATAAATCTGTCAGATTAAGCAGAATCTAACTTTTAAAATACTATAATACCATCTAGTCCAATATCTAGATCAGTAAATGAGGATATCGTTTCCCCAGAAAGCTGAAAAATTATTTCAGTCTGTAACTACTTAGTGTCATTGACAGACATGCAATCAATTGACATGTAGTTCTGACAAGCAAGATTCAGAATCAAATACTTTAATCTGGAAGTTATAATTAAGAGACAAAGTGCTGCACATTAAAAAGTATATAATATATTGTACATAAGAGTATAATTGGATATATAAATAACTATACTATTAACTCAGAAAGGTCATGGCATAATTCAGAGATTAATCAATCATCATCAACACAAGTACACCACCAAGGACATAAGTAACATTGGTATAAAATTATGTTTGGCTGACTGGTGTCCTTCCTGGAGGATACATCTATTTTGCAACTAAGATGGGGTTTAAGTAGTTTAAATATCACAAGTCAGGTAGAGGAGTTCTACAATATACAATTTCAGATGAGACAATCTGACCAAGCCATAAGGGAAAACAGAAGAGATTTAAAATAAGCAGTATAAGTATTCAAGTTCCAGGGACAGAGATGTCTTACTACGAGTTCCAAGCTTTCACTGGATCACACCAAGGGCCCACTGAGGTCCACATTCTCTCTTCCAGCTGCAGTGTGCAAAACTGTGTAGTCAGAGTAGAAAATCCAGGCTACAATCTTCAATGGAAACCTCTCACACCACCCAGCGTCCACAACAATGCTAAAAATCTCAGAGAGCACTTTTCTTGACTACTCTTAGGATATCTGTCCATGAGCAATGAGCGCCTAGTCCCTTTTTCAACTTGCTGGTACTATGTGTCTCTACAGCACCTTGTGCTGGTGAATTCAAGATAACTACCTGGATAGTAATTCAGCTTGAAATGGATAAAATAATAATATCCTACTGGTGTTAGTGAGTACTTCCTTCTTCAGCTTTCAAATGTCTTGAACTAGGTGTGACCAGCACCCCCAGCTCCCAACCTACAGTAATACAGTTACCATAACTAATGCCATTTTATGAGGCAAACAAGCATTCTCTGTGAATGTCCCCTATTTGTTCCCCTTCCCCTCACTCTCAGGCTCTGAAGGTCTTGTGAACCAAGCAGACAAAACAAACAGATTTCTTCTTCTTCCCCTCTCTAGTAGCATCAAGATTTCTGGGCACCAGGAACGATTACTCCCTTCCCTGCTGGCCTTGAAGGTCCCAGGCACCCAGCCAACCAGGTGGTGTTTATGTCCCCATCACAGGATGGGGAAGCATCACAGCACACAGGGCACTGTCTAGAAAAATCAAGCAGTCACAAGTGCTAAGCGGGAACCTGGACCAGAACACTTCTGCTGGACACTGAGACCTGGACGCCCCCCTGGTGGCCAAGGATGCCCCCAACATCACCTGCTCCCTCCAAGGATTGAGTGATGTGTATCATTTTATATGATTTTCAAGTCTAGATTATGATTGTTATACTGATACAGCAAACCACATATTAAGATTCTACCTGATCTGCAGAGGATCCAGGTGATTAGAAATCATAACTTGAGTTGTATTATAAATTCTGTATTACGCTGCTTATAGATGGTGCTACATTGATTCTGACTGTACGAATCCTGAGCCATTCTCATCAAATTCTATGCTATACCTAATATCCTGCTAGAAATTAATTGTAACTGATTTAGTTCCCTCATCATTTTGCCAAGGATCCCTAAAGAATCTGCCTGTCCCCTTACTGCTAGGTGATGCTAGGTTAGAAGACGATAGTTTTTCTCTACCTCAGACTTATTTGGAATATATTTTCCAATAGCTGTACATGATGGGAGAAATTTTCAAAACTATACAAATTTCTTAGGAGTCTGCACCCTGGTGGAAAAGAGTCAATGGGAATTTAGGAAACCTTGTCCGACTGTGAGCCATGCTAATATGGGCTAATTCAAAACTCTATTGACCATTCTTAAACAAGCCCACAAAACTTAATCCTACCAGCAATGCTACAGCAAGACAACTCTACAAGTAGCATCTTTTCAGCAGCAAAAGCTGCAGCAGCTACAGGAAAGCTCTGAAGGGAATTCCACACCAATTTCTATCACTGTAGCTATTTAAAGCTTCAATTCACTACAGATGTAGTAACAACGGTTAATGTTGAAAGCTCACAAAGGTAGGTGCTTATTTCCTCACTACTTCCCAGTTCTTCCCCAACCCCTCTCCAGTGAGAGGGGTAAAAAGGATAGGTACTCACTTTGTTGTCCACTAATGCTATTAAGATAGAAGCTCATTAGTTACTGAGCTGCCTCAGTTATTATAAGAAACATTATGATCATATGCTGTAGTTCTAGGAGGGATTAAGTAACTGAAAAATAATCAACTCTAACAATAGGCAGTTTTTTTCCACTTCATACACGTTTATCTTGAACCTGTTAATCTGATATGAAGTGATACATTTTTAACATTTCCACCAGCCTCTGACTTTTTAAAATATCAGCTATCTATATTCAATGTCTTTGAGCTACAGACAACAAATATGCTCGAGAAATCAAGAGGACAGTAGTGAATAAACTGAGTCTAATGATTCTAAGCAGCTTTTAATAAAAACTGGAGCAGCTTCTCATCAGCACTACACTCCAAGGAAAGAGGCAAGGCCTGTCTAGTACTAGCTGCTCAAAACCATAAAGTTAACACGTAACACCTTGAGGGAATTTGAAGTGCCATTAGGTGAACAATTTCTGACAACGCAAAATTCTACCCAGCATTTTTTAACAACACTTCTCACTTTCCAGAGTTCAGCTTTACTGTCAAATCAGAGTACACGTGGCTAAAAACTTGTTCCAATTTTAGCTTTTGCTAGATTCCTCTCCACAGATTGGCTGTCTCCAAATGGCACTCCCAGCCCTTTAAATCCAAGATGACAATCAAATACCTGTATAAGCATATCAGAAAATTTGCATTACAACATTATAAAGATGCAATTACAGTAAAAGTTGAAATTGTGCCACCTTTGACCAGAAGAAAAGTCACAAGGATTACCTCTACAGGTGTGTATACAGGTCTTCCAAGGGTTGGAGAAATTTGAGCTACCTAACCAAACAGAATCAAAATCTGTGTTTCAAAGCAAAAAATGTTGCTGCTTGCATCATTTTAACTGTAGGCCCAGTATTTCAATTAAAATTAACTGATCAACATTCAGATTAGAACATATATCCCTGAAAACACTTGCATCTTCAACTATGTTGTTAAAACTATACATAGTTTGGGTTTGTTTTTTTTTCCACATTGTCCTTATGCCCCCAACTCTCCTCCACCTCCTGAACGAGCTTCATCTGGTCCTCACAGATTTAATCAGGACACTTGCTTTTATGATAAACAGTTAGTAAAACGATATAATCTGTTATCAGGTGTCAGGATTTCATACTTCTTCAATGCTTTCCTACTCCCAAAGCACAAAGTTCCACCAGAATAGCTGAAGCCCTAAAAGAAAAGGAGGAAAACCCCTATATATAGTGCCATTAGGGATTTGGGGGGGG
>VYZX01015781.1:225281-239382 GCA_013401335.1 Brachypteracias leptosomus
GGGGGTGTGTGTGTAAAAAGTTTTGTTAAAAAACCAAACAAAAATCCCACACATCTCCATTCATATAATTTTCAAAAAATGGCCAAGCTAATCAAACTGTGAGAACTAACCTGTTAAACACTCATTTGGTTACAAAGTTCTGTTACTTTAATTTCTTGCAAAAACCATTTTCCATATGAGTATGTACTACTTAAATTTAGTGGTTCTTTAAACGCACTGTATCTTTAAATAAACATCTGTGCTGGTTTTGTCTGGGGTAGGGTTAATTTTCTCCATAGCAGCTGGTATGGGGCTGTGTTTTGGGTCTGTGCTGGAAACAGTGTTGATAGTACAGGGATGTTTTCCTTAACAGAGTCAAGGTCTTTCCTGCTCCTTGCACCACCCCACCAGTGAGTGGGCTGGGGGTGCACAAGGAGTTGGGAGGGGACAAAGCCAAAGGGCTATTCCAGATCACAGGAGGTCAGGCTCAGCACGAAGCCGGGGGAAGGAGGAGGAGAAGGAGGAAGGGGGGACGTTGGGAGTGATGGCGTTTGTCTTCCCAAGTACCCATTCTGTGTGACAGAGCCCTGCTGTCCTGGAGATGGCTGAGCTGCCTGTCCAGGGGAAGTGCTGAAGGGATTCCTTGGTCTTGTTTTGCTTTGCTTGTGGGCAGAGCTTTTACTTTACTTACCAAACTGTCCTTATCTCAGCTCGCAGAGTTGTCTCACTTGCACTCCACTTATTCTCTCCCCCATCCCACCAGCAGGGAGTGGGTGGGAGGGGAGAGGGAGCGAGTGGCTGTGTGGTGTTTGGGTGCTGTCTGGGGTTAAACCATGACAACATAAACATTCAAAGCAAAGAAGCATTTTGTGATATATACTTAATACAAATTGCTATCAAGTAGGCTACAATACTAATCACATCACTTTCATGCCTGGTTATTAAAAATTCAGTTCTTCACATACATTTATAAATTTTATTTGCATTTCTGATATTATTATTCTCCTAGTGCCTTAACTCTATCCTCTAGTACTTTCACATGTATGCTGCAGGCATCATATTCCTAGCAGAAATTGTCTTTCAGGACATACTGAAATTTCAGCAGATGTGTATGTAACCTCCATGTGTCAATCCAACATGAAAAAAATTCTTTCCTAACATTAACAGGCTAGTGTAGCATTACTAGCAACACAACCCTTTCCTAATATAGAAGCACCATCATGTTTGTTCACTACATAGGGAATTTTTCTAGCTAGCCCCATTTCTGTCCCAATTAACTCAATAACTAGAAATGCCTTATATAACAGCAGAAAGCTACAGAAAGTGTTAATCACATTTATCTTACTAAAAATAGGGTAGACTTATACAGGAATTCTGCTCAAATCTCCATTTTATCTGCAAGGTAAATAAAAAGCTCAAAACCTTCCCATCAATAGATGTTTCTACTAGCAAAAACCCAATAGTATACACATGCTCTAGGCTAGAATTCTCAGCTCACTGCAAGTGTTAGTCCTGAAGCACAGTCACCACAACAGTCTTTAAAGTGTACCTTATTTCAGCTACAACTAATCTAAGTTAGTATTAGTAATAACTACTTATACTCACTTATAAGTAAGTTATAAGTAATTAGTAAGTTAGTATTTTAATCTAAAGTTAACTGGTGCAAAGCTAATTGATTTTTCATTCATGACATGAGACTAAACAATTTCATAAATGGTGCTTTTCGAGTAGTATAACAATTAAGGCTCCTAACTAGATGAAACAAATTGCAAGTTCCAGTCTTCCTAACACCAAAATAACATCACACTGAATCACTGAGTTATCAGAAGTTACCTGAGCAGCTTGAATATTCACTGATCATTTCATCAATTTTTAAAGAGATCTCTCTCCAAAAAGATTCTTTTGAAATGCCTCTGGAAAGACTCACTATGGAAATACCCCTTCTACATTTCAAGAGAAATAAAAGCACCCAAGTGGTATTAATTGAATCGGTGTTAAAAAAGTGCAGCACGTCTTAACAGTTCAAAAGATGTTAAAAAAATGAACTGAAAATTCTCTTTAAATAAATTTATCACAGTTAAAAATAGATGGTCACCTAAGAAGTCACAACCTGCATTTTCTCATCCATATCTCAGTTTCACCCTTGCAAGATACTCTATGTGGAAAGGGAGTTGTTAATGGTCCTACACCATTTCATAGTCACATGAAATTCCATCCTCTAGGAAAATGAGAAGAAACTATTAACTTAGAAGTGTTAATACACCCATTTCCCAAATAGGTTCTTAATGTGAATGCACGTATATGTCCATACATTAATTATTTACAAATCATACTCTTCAATATGCTTGAACATGCATGTCAAATACAACTTTTAGGCTTTAAAAAAATTGCATTTCTGTTCCCATAAATATGTATGAAGATAATTAAGTCTGTGCAATAAATTGTTTCAGAGTTATTTGTGCAGTCCTAGCACTGCACAATTAAGATTCTTGCATTAAAAATTTTAGTTCTTCTATTTAAACAGTACATTAAAGAACACCACAACAAATTATTTACAGCTACAATGGATAAGAAGCAATGATTTAGTCTAGTTCTCTGGTTCTGTTCAAGAATAAATCCTGCCCTAACATTAACATACAGACCTTTGTTGTTTGGTTGGTTTGTTTTTCTTTTTTTTTTAACCTTTCCTTCTATTTTCAGTCATTTTTTCTTACAGGAGTGATCAGCACAGTCTGAAATATGACTTCACTTTCCAAAACACATCTGTCATTAAACAAAAAACCAGGGCTGCACAGATAACATTGTGCTATGTTCCCTGTATCTACTTCCTCATGCTCTCTAAAAAGCTGAAATTCTAAACAGAAGGCACAACTACAACATTGTGAACATTACTGGTCCCAGTCTTGGGACTGCCTTTCACTTGGCAAATTTAAGATGAAAAGAAGTCTAAGAAAAGTAGTAGATGGAAAAAAAACCTGAACAAAACCAGCAACAAAAATACGCCCCAAAATACCTCCCCAAAAAACCCCAGTTCAAGCGTTCAAGCATGTCCTCAAATACTGTGTCAAGACATATTAGAGAAACATCTATGTAAACCAACTGCAAGATTATTGCACTGAATTATCTAGGTAAAACATAGGTATATAAACAACACTTTGCTTTCCACAGTTTCAGGCCTTACAATTTTCTCTCATTATTGCAATCCTAAAGCTACATTCAACTGAATCTTATTTCAAGCTCTTATGACAATACTAATTTAAATTAAAAAAAAAAAAAAGGGTGAAAAATCAGAAAAAAAAATTAAGTTGTCAAGCAGAGTTAAATAAATATTGGCAAATATTTCTACATTCTGAAACCAGACAGAATTGTTATTCCCACAATCAGTTAACAAGGCTATAAGACCTGAACTTTCTAATATAATTCAACAGCTTAAAAAATAAATAAATGACCAACTCCACAGCATGTGACTAACTGGATGGAGCAACCTTCCAGCATATTGTTTAGAAACCATTAACTTGACATTTTACGCTGAAGATTCTAGATTTGTTGTAATTCTACTGGAAGCTCTGAATGTACTTTTCCCATCAAGAATTTACAGTGTAACATTCACATAACTTGCTGTAAGTCTATCTGCAGCATAACTTCTATCAAAACACAAACACAACTGCTCTAAAGCACTTATTAAAACAGCACATTGTACATGATGAAAGCTCATTAACAAAAAGTACCTCAGGAACTGAGTTTTACCTGAAGGAACAGCTGAACTGTTCTGGTGGTTTTCACCGGGTGACACAAATAAATCTTCCTCCCCTTCAGTAGAAGAACTGGAAGAAGATTCACTGCTGAGGTCGTTCTCACTGGAACTGCTGGAGCTGGGTAGCAAAGCATACTTCCTCCGAGCTAACACCTCCCGCTTTTTCCTCTGCAGTAAAATTCGTTCTTTTTGGTTCTGTGTCCGCTGCGATGAACTCGTTTTCACAAATCTCTTCCTATATGGAAGTCTTCTTAAAGAACTGCTGTGAAAACAGGGCCTTTTCATTAATAACCCGGGTACGGAGTCTGCCTCAGTCCGAGGCCACTTCTGTGACCTTGCACTACGAGTTCTACTTGTAGTATTCAACACTGCCTGAGGGTGTCTTACAGACCCATCTTTTTCTTCATCAGATGTTACTGTGTCCGAGTCTCCAAAATGTAGGCTAGATGAAGGTGAGGAGATACAGTCACTAAAAGAAGAATCATTGTCTTCACTCTGAGTTTCTAGATGCTGTCTTAATCTTAAGATTCCTTGGTTTTCTTTATCAGGACAATTCTGAGTATATGAAGGACCAGCCTGCTGGCTCTTGCGTTTTTTTCGCACCACGATACTTTTGTCTTGGTCTGTGTGGTTGCCATTCATGTCCTTTTGCTTTTGGGAATCACTACATAAGTGAGAGAACTCGTTCCCTACTTTACTGGCAATCATCTCAACTTCCGCAGTGAAGCTTTTGGCTTCCCCAATAGGCTCAGGGTTCAAGAGGATCCCCTTCAGACTCTCCTGTCTCTTTGGTGCATCAGAAGGAACTTCACTCTTCATATCCGCTTTTAGAGTATAAACTATATTACATTCAGGAGTCCATTTAGACATGGAAAGGTTTAAGAAAGGCCTAGAAATAAAAAATAGATATGCATCAAGAAAAAGAAGCAAAAATGAAATAAGAGAAAAGCCATTTACTGCTAAGACTAATCCCCAGTGGGAAAAGCAGTAACTGAGATACAACTGTTTCAAAATATTAAGAACGCTGCTTGACAATGCAATTTTGACTTCAGAAAGAACTCTTATAACATGCATTGAAGGGAAGCTCTTACAGTTGGTGAAAACATTACCACTTTGAGAGAAAAAATACTGACATATGTCACCTACAGAACATACGGACGATGTCTGTTTTACTGATGCTAAAGCATGAGAGTTTTACAGGCTACTTCTTATAGAAGTTACTTAGGTTTCAGCTAAGTATCTCCAATAACCATCAATTAAACTGCATACTTAAACTGGGCCTACACCTTCCCATATGGCTGTATATATGGGCAGTAACTATCCTCAACACAAGACATAGAGCAGTGACAACAGAGCCATAAAAATCAGTTACTCAGAATTCATGGTTCTTTTCTGACATAAAACAAGAGAGATTTTTGAACCTTATTTGGGGTAAAGTAACAGAAAACTACTTATTCCCTAGAGTTTCTTTAAGGATAAACAAGCAAGCAACCACCACACATTAATAGTCTAGTGTACGCTATTTTCAGTCCATGTACTTCTGATCCTATCCTGTGACAGAAACTGAGTGTATCATACCACATGTTCCCTTAACAGCTGGTAACAGGCAGGTTCCCCTCCCTGTCAAAATATTAGGCCGTCAACATACAACAATGCAACATTAGCCTCAAAGACTAGTTCAAAGCAAAGCTTTTGTACTTGAAGACTATTGAGAGAGACAGGCAACAGTAACCTCAGTAACACATTCACCTCCAACCTGCCTCAGCTGGCTCCTCTGCCTTCTGCTGGAATTCACCAGAGGAGGTGACAAAGGCACTTGGTTCCCACTGTGATAACCACCGAAGCACTCTTTATTGGAACTAATATCACTTTTTTGTGCCTCAGATGAATAAGACTACAGTAGACATTTGACATCCGTACTACCTAAGCAGCTGGGTGCTCCCCCTTTTCTCCTTCCCTCACCACCTGTTCTGAGGAGTATCTCCTATGCTCTTCTAGAAGAAATGTCTATGCAGTGAACCAGAATGGAGAGCTGATCAATCTGAAAAATAGGTTACCAAATCGTATCAGAGACTAATCCACATCATCACATAGGCACACAAACAGATATACCTGGCTTACAGCAGGTTGTGCTGCTCCCCTCTATGCATGTACTCACACACATACACCATCTTTCTCTGGAAAAACTAAGACCAAGACTTCCAGTTTATAAAATTTCTAACAAGGATATGAAATCAGAATTCAAACCTCTTAGAAGCACACAGAGAACAAGCAGCACAGTCTTTTTCTCATCCTCAAAAGGTCACCTTTAAGGCAGCACTTTTGGTCTGTTGTTTATGTGCCACTGTTTTAAGGAAACACATCACTTAGTCTTTTCCACAGTTCAAAAGCAACACAGTAACCCTGTATTTCATCACAAGGATTTTTTAGAAATTCCACAAAATACTTTAATTTTGGGGAAAAAAAAAAAGTTTATTTATCCAGAGAGCTTACTGTCTAAATCAGCCATAACTTATCATTATATACTACATGTCCAGTCTATACACAAGTGGCCTGTCCTTTTAACATGGTAAATTAAGGGAATAGTTTTATTTAATTCTGATGTTTTCTTAAGAAATAAAAATCTCAACATCTTCCCATTATGTGAGCACAATCAGGGGCCAGTTTACAAAGGACTCAGTTGTACTTATTGGAGTGCTCCCCTTACCACCCTCCATTTTACTAAACTCTGGTGTGGAAATCTCCATCAGTATGACAGGTTTGCATTCTGAATGTAATTATCTTTCTATAAGCTCTGTTTACCTTTGCACAAAGGCCACTGTGCTGAAATACATACAAAAGATATTTAAGTTAGAGAAAAAAAAATTGAAGCAAGAAAGTTCAGACTCTGAGAAACCTCGAACTACTGCAGGATGACCAAAAACTAAACTACCACACAGTGAAAAGCAGTGCACTTGAAACACTATTTTACTAGTTCAGTTTTATTCCAACAAGCAGTCTAGATATAACAGCCAGTTAACGCAGATTCAACCATTTTGTATATGTGCACTCTTAAAACCATGAAAAAGTCTGCAGTAAGTTAACAGAGTAATCAAGAACTCCTGATTTCTGCTAACCAATACAGAGCCCGAAGGACTGCTTACTCATTGGAAAGCTGCTGGCTTCCAATGAAAAATTACACAACAGCTTCAACGTGAGTAAATTTTGGAAGTGAGTGGCAGCAAGCAACAATCAGAAATAATCCATTCATTCACTACTTACAAATGCTATTACAAACCTTTGAACAAAAGAGTTGACCAAAAACAAAAGACAGAAGCTGGAAGAGCTTACCATTTAACTAGATTCCAATCCACTGGAAGTATTTTCAGTGGTCAGGAATAAGAAAGACCCATACTACATACAAGCCCAACACTTTTACACAGAAGACAAAGTTTAAGAGGGACTACAAAAATATTATACAACTAATTAAGACTCATTAGGATGAGATAATCTGCTGTCAAATATTTAGAAGATTCTACAAAATTTCCCTCTCAAAGTAGTCCTCAGAAGCTTTTTAAAAAAAGCAGCAAGGTGCAGTAAGCTCAATCAGCATTAGTGTTCCTCCTTCCTAATCAAAATATTTGCCTATTAACTTACAGCAGCAAGACTTGGAGAGGAAAAATGGTGTAGGATCGTATTTTTAAGCCATTTTAAGACTTGAAGAACTCTTAAGACAGCTACCTGAAAACTATAAATAGCTATTCTAAGTTGCCCTCTAAATTGTATGGCTCTACTTAGAATAATGAAGTGTACATGACTTTTACACATTCATGCCACAAATTAAAGACCTTTGATATTCATCACACCAAGACATACAGCAGTGCAAGAAAAGTCATGCAAACTGGGGAAGTCCCTTGAAATTGCTAAGTCAAAAAAGCTCAAAGTTTGAGATCTTTACAGCAGACAAGTTTATGATCACATATAAAAGCAGAATACATCTGAGTTACAAATGGAGCGAAGTATTTTATCATTAAGAATTAATTCCATTATTAGCAATTGAAAAATGTGATAGCATTAAAGCACTATAAACAGTGAAATGGTTCATTACACAACATTAACTCAATTTTCTGGTGTAAACTTGGTTGATGAATACATGTAATCTATCATTACTTTGAAAATGTATTTTCAGTTACATTTTGAAATACAGTCAACTCCCTTCGCCATCAAGAAACAACCTCCTTTTGAGGTGTCAAAAAGCACCTTGATCAATTCTCTCAAGCTTGGCCACAATAAGTACACAGTGCTTTGACACATGACCAGCCAACCACTTTGCAGAAAATGCCTATCTTAAGTACCTGCTTCTTATAAACCCCCAAATTACTGCTCTCTGTCCTGTTAGTGTGATACACACACCTAAATGCAGCTAGCCAAATATTCTATTCAGCAAATATCTAGGTTTCTAGCCAACTTGATGAGAAGTAGTGAACCAAAAAAGCTTCATTTACAAAGCAGTTCGTACTCCATTTCCTCATTTCCCCCATCTTCGATTTCATGCTCTTCTCTCATTACACAGTAATTTCCCCTTGTCTGATGCATTCTCCACTACTCAGACCCTAAAAGACACTTCGAGGCAACCCAGGTATCCCGTAAGGTTGAGCCTAGAGGCCAGCGCAGACAAAAATTCTTCCCAATATGACAGATCTTCAAGAGCTTGCAGAACACGTTGTCATCAGAATCTCAGAAAGAACACAGCAATTCCACTTCCATGAAAATTTGGTGCTATCTTTGGTCCTTTATGTAGGTAAGCCAAGTGCCCATATATAGAATGATATCAGCCAATGAAATATTTAAGATTGTCTCAGAGAGGAAGTTTCTATCAGTTTCATTCGTAGTTCCTTCATTCAGTCCTAACTTTTGGGTTTTTTGCATATGTCCACTGAACTCATTATTAACTTTGAAAATTAAAATTAGTTCCCTTCCTGAAGTACCACAGTACATTTTTTGAACTGGCAAAAATGGCTATCAAGAGCTTGAAGAATGGACCAATGAATAGAAGTATCACACAAGCTGTATTTTGGAACACCAACAGTCAGTTCTTTCCTCTCATTAAAAGGATGTATTTTTCTTCTTTTGGCAAGGCTCTTCCA
The DNA here is from genome assembly GCA_013401335.1 of Brachypteracias leptosomus. Classification (NCBI taxonomy): domain Eukaryota; kingdom Metazoa; phylum Chordata; class Aves; order Coraciiformes; family Brachypteraciidae; genus Brachypteracias; species Brachypteracias leptosomus. The sequence goes on from VYZX01015781.1 coordinate 234,141, forward strand.
TCAGATAAATCAAGACACCAAGAAACAGGATAATGAAAAAGCTTATCATACAAGACCTTCAGCAAAAGTGAGATAACCCAAGTACTAGTACTTCCATTTCTCAAGGGCAGAGAGCCAAACAAGACTGATTCATGCATGACCCTGACACAATGGAGGTTGAGAGGATTTGGAGCCATTCGAGAAGCTGCACCTCCAACACAATCCCATGAAGATCAAATCTCAGTGCTATCATGCCCTACTCCAACAAAAATAAAGAGCTCACTGAGCAGTTCATGAAAACAACAAAAAACCCCTCACTTGTTAGCTTAAAAGGGGTAGTCATGCCCTATTCATTTCATTTCTCTCAGGCAGGGACAACCTGTACAATGCAGAGTGAGTAGCAAAACCACAAATATGCCATATTTAGTTCCGCTACCAGCAAAACAAGTACAATCAGATTTTGAAACCTTGTGCTGTTCTTCATCTTTGGTCATTCTTCATCTGCACCACTTAAGACAGTGCTCTTTTAAAGTTTAACAACTAAATTTGAGCATTGGTCTGCTAATCTTTGCAGGAAAACAGAGCAATTGATAGTTAAAGATCTGTACATCTTTATAAAGAAGCAACAACCAGGAGGTAAGCTGAAACTCTGTTTGCTTTGATACAATGTTGTATCAGACACACCTTTATTCACAGGACAATATAAAATACCATTACAAACCACTCTCAATTGCCTTTGTTTTAATGCAACCACAGTGATGACAAACACTCTGATTTTTGAACAACAAAATTACCTGAGAATTTTCTGAGCAGAATACTTACCTTTTGTCCTACAGGAAGGTACAGTATTTCAGAATAACATGCATAGTAGCATGATAATGTTCTAGAGACAGATTCTTGCCTACAGTCTCTCAAAGACACTCCACTGCATCCAGGCAAGGCAGGAAGGTTTGTCTGTGCTACAGGTACAGGAGGCACAGCACTGCAGGAATCACCTGCTCGGCAAGTCAAACTGAAGCACTGTCATTTCAAGTACAGTGCTATTCTTAATAACCTTTGCAAAGCCACCTCAGAGATAAGCCAGACCACAGTAACTGTGCTGTAAAGTACTGTAACCAACAGTATCCATTCTCTGGATCGCAAAGTCTCCTTGATTTTATGATGGAAAAAAATTCCTCTGAGACCTTAAAGGTTTCTTTCCTCATGCATAAGTCAATTCAGATCAGTAAAGCAATTAACTTGCAACAGAAATGTCAGGTCACCCATAGAATAGCTACAGAATGCCTCTGTTATGCCATGTTATCATTCACCTCTGGGACCTAGCACACTGCATTCTTACAGAGACACTATTCAAAGTGGCTCTCTCTCAACTCTTCTACCAGAATCCAGCACAGGACAGCTACAGCCAGAAGCGCTCTTCTCTAGAACTGGATCTATGGCCTGGCTCCAGCCAGAATAGGCAGAACACATGGAGCATGTGCAGCTGGAAGCACCTCAGCTACATGAACTGGCAGGATAAGAGGAATTCTGCGTGGAGTCCCAGGAACAGGTTAGTTCTGCAATATACTATGAATCAGTCCAAAACCATAAGGCACCCACAGAAGTCCTAGCATCCAATCAAGCATTAGTGAAGCACCAACGTGCACAAATCCACCTGGGCAAGGAACCTGTGTGGATCTGCACAAGGGACGCAAGCAGGTGGGCTCCACAAACTTGGTGTCCACAAGCACATTCTTCAGTCTAGACACTTCTGAGCTCTGTCCTAGGCTTAAACCTGGTTAGCTACATTAACAGTATGTAAATCATGGTTTGAAGACATAAGCATTATGATTTGGCAATCAGGAATATTTTGGCTTCAGTGGACTCCAAGAAAAACATAACAGCAATGAACTTGGGAATAAGGAGTTCTAGCTTTATATAAAAATGACAAAATACACCTTTTTTTTTTTTTTTAATTGGAGTTTAAGATCTTAACTAGGGATTCTGCTTACAGAGACAGCTAGGGAACTTCTGAGTTACACAGAGACATCAAAAATAATTTAAAAAACCCATTTCTCAGTCTCCCTGGCAGTTTTGACCTTTGAGATACGGGTAAATGTTCTTAATGCAGCATCATTTGTTAAACAATTTTTCATAAAGCTTTGAGGAACGAAGTAAGACATGATCTTTGCCACACCTGCTAACAAGAACCTTGAAAGTGAGAATTATGAATTTAAACATTACAACAGTTTTATCCTGTTCTTCAGGAAACCTGTGAGAAGTAGGGGGTCTTCCAGGTACTAAATCAAGTAATCTGGTAGTTTAAGAGGGAAGGACAGCGCAGCAGACTTCTCCCCTCTTCACCCAGGGGAGCCAGGTGGCAGTGGGTAAAAACAAACATTTCACTTGACAGCAGCCAAGTACTAGGACTGCATTTTACTGGCAAAAAACATACAGAAGGAAGTCTCTTGCTCGTGAAGTCATGAACCAGCCTTCACAGATTTCACTTGGTAAACAATAAGGAAAATGTCACTTCAATTCACAGTAATTACTTCTCCAAATAGGATAAACTATAGAAAACACACAAGCCAGCAAAATAATCTTGTTATCAAAGTCTGGAGTTAGTGAAAGAAATGTTTTCCTTTCTTCCTTCCTTCCCTTCTGCTCCATTAGGGGTCTCTGTTAGGCCTGACATCAGACCATCAAGAAAAACACCAATCTAAACTTAAGCCTGCAGGAAGTTCACTAGTGTCACACTGGCTATGGATACAGTTTGGGTTTCTTTTAAGAGCACTGCAGACATTGGAAGCAGCTGACCCCATCACTTACACTGACAAAATCTAAGACTACAACTGGGAGTAATGATCCTATCCCTTATATTGTACATCTCCCATACATTACTCAACATACATGCTTCTCAATCTCATTGACATGCAAAGAGCTAAAGCACTACAGATCTAGTGATAAAACTGACCTAAAGGAGGTTGGACGTTAATAAAGCTGTATGGAAATCTTTATACAACATCTGCCTCTCCATACTACCCCCATTGTTTATATGTGAATTAAATAATCCTGTTCCATCCCCCACAGCAATTTTTTTCCCCTATTTATTCAACTGCCTGACATCTAAGCCTCCATAGCTCATCAGCTAGGAAGGGGAGCACTATTACCTATACCTTCTCAAAAACATGGGCTCACCATTACAAGAAACAAACAACTGAAATGAAAGATTCTTCCTCTTGGGAAAAAAAGGCAGCAACTGTCACCTAATGAAGTCATCTTAATGTTACTGCAACGTGGCCACTTCCACTGAAAGGCAAGACTGTTACAACTGATTTTGTTATGTAGGTCTACAAAATTATTAAAGTACAAGTCACAGATATGTTAAGATACACTCTTCATACACTTTTACAAAAGCCATTGCTTCATAAGAAACATTTCTGAAAAGTCAGAACGTTCCCATCCAGACTGTGAAAGTAGATGTGAAACATGCATGAGTACTGAGAGCTGTTGTTCATCCTCAGGCTCCCAATACTAGACAACCACAGCTGTAGCTGCCAGGGCTTCAACCATCAATAAATGGATTTTGAAATATGCAGAACTTAAAGAGTTTTAAAAGAGGAACCTTTGTGTCTTATACACTTTAAACGGAAATGAAGGATGTGCACACAGCTCTTCCTGTCTTATGGATTCAATAGGTCATTTTATACTGAGGACAGCATGAGACAGGTGACCACATGTTCACTTTATCACATGAACTAAGATCACATCATTCCCTATCAACCCTTGCTCATCAGCAGGAACACAAATGTGAACTGATGATAATCTTGGCTAGCAGATTTTTGTTGGATTCCCCCCTCCTTCCTTAGGTAGTCCCTTTGTCCATCAAAAAGATAATAGCTCAAAGTAAAAACATTGAAATTGGTAGAAAACTATCTTGAGAACAAGGACTACAGTTACCTGAGCTACAAAAAGTTTTAATTTTATTCTTTCTTAAGAGTGACAAAATAATCCAGCTATCTACATACTAATTTTCCTTAAAAAATGTTTCTACTAAGTATACAGAATTAATCCAACTTTGGAATTTTCTACTGGTTACAACAAAGACAACATAAGGCCTGAAAACATAACTTTCCTTTATTAGTTTATAATATGAATATTCTACCACGATAAATGCTACCCAGGTCTGAATGCTGAGCAGTCAATTTTTATCTTTTTTTTCTCTCAAACTCTTGTTTCTGAAATAATCGTACTGAAATAAAATAAAGCTGGGCTATTAGAGCAAGATCTTACCTCCTGTATTGTATCTTTTTTTGAGGGAGTACCTGAGTATCAGGAATTAAAGGTATCATTTTAGCCAGCTAACACAATCATGCCTTGCCTATGATTTCATAAAACCATTTTAAGCCATGGAACAGCTTACTCAAGCAACACAAAAATTCCAAGAATGTATGCTCAGTGCTAATCAACCAAACTCGGACACTTAAAAAAGTACACAGACTCTTCACACCTGCCCATTTCAATAGGAGCTGCAAACCTACACACGTCTAAAGATCCTGGCCTACATTTCTGAACCAACGTTGGTTCCCTGTTTATCAGGCAAAAGACATCTGACAATGATCTCTTCTTTTAAAATACGGGTTAAGAAACAGAATAGGAACTTTGCCAACAGAACAAATGACGTTGTAACCGAATCTATTGCGCACACAAACAAAACTCATTTCCGCAGAGGAAAATTTGTAGACGAATTTTCAAGGAGACAAACCCCAAAGAGTGCTGCGGCTGCCCGCAGTGAAGACACCGCTTTGTGCGTCAACGAGGCACTGAAAAAAAGCCCATCAAAATCGGCGTGAAGTTCGCACCGCTTAACTGCCGCCGCGGCCCTCCGGCCAGCCCCGCCAGCCCGCCTCCCTCACCGCAACCGCCACCGGTGCGGGGCAAGCTGGGGCGGGGCTGGCCAGAGGAGGGGAGCCCACCGCCCCCCTCCCGGCCCCGGCAGGCCCTACCCGCAGGAGCGGGACAACACCCCGGCCGCCCCTCCCCGTACCTGAGACAGTAAGGCCGAGGTGGGGGGGAAGAGGCGGGTGCCGCCGGCGCCCTAGCTCAGGGCCGGCGGAGAGGAAGCGGCCTCGGCGGGCACCGCTGGGACCCCCGCGTCGCTGCCTGGCGCGGCTCGGGAGGCCGCTGCCTTCTCCTCGGCGTCGCCCTGCCCCGCCGCCCGCCCCTCGCTTCGCCGCTGCCGACCCGCCTGGCCGCGACCGCGCGGGCCCCGGTGACACGCCCC
>VYZX01015782.1:7701-22530 GCA_013401335.1 Brachypteracias leptosomus
AAAATTGCTTTGACATCAGAAGTCGTATCCTGGGTGTTACCTGGATAAGTGTCAGGACCTGGCAGGAGGCACAATTGTCCTAGTATCTGTATCCTGAGACTCAGCCATGAACAACATGCTACTCTGGAGTCCAATCTGCCTTGCTTGAGGAGAGTCTTCTCAGTTTTCTTCTTCTATACAGCATATAGCAGGACCTAGCAGGATGGGACATAACTTTATCTGGAAGTTTTGAGGATTGCAGTCATCATCATGAGATACCATTTATCAAATGAGTCAACATCCGGAGTTATCATTTAGCCCTGAGGAAACTTTAGCATTAAAAAGATTTATGCCAGAGAACATATGATTTGTTTTACAATACACTGTTTAATCTGATAAAAATAAATGCAGAGTAGTTGCCAAGAAAAGAGCAAAAGGAGCAAAAGCAATGCAACAACACTGTTTTCATTTAGTTCACCTTTGAGGAGTTTGCTAAATATCTGGAAAGAATTCCCACATACATTTATCCCAAGCATGTAAAATCCTCTTTTGTCATCACTACAGAGCCTTTTCAGGATTTCCCAGGGTTTCTTAGAGTGTTTTTCCCTCCACGAAATGTCAAGGTTTCAAGTGCTTCTAAACAGTTTCAAATTCCAGATGATTAACTGAATAATGCAGCAGCCTCTAATCTCATTTGTAGATGGTGTAACTTAGCCAAAAAAAGTAAAATACAGTGAGATTTCTAAACCAAGTATTTTGTGGGATATCAAAAAGCAAAAACATCAGAAGATTTGGGAACAAGAAGGTTAAAAATCGTTTTAGATTTAGCTCAAAAGGGCTTCCTAGACAGATAAGATTTATAATAGAGAGAGTATGTTGCAACTTCAAGTGACAAAAGGATATACCTGTTTCGCACGCATTTTGGACAAACAATACCAAGAAGAAGCAGTTCTCCCTTAGAAGCAAAAAGACACTCTGGTTTCAGCAGAGGATTTCCCAGCCAAGAATAGTTGAACTGAGTTGCTTGTGTTAGCCATGACTGTATCTGTTAGTGACTAATACAGATCATGTCAACAGCTGTCAGTGATAACGTAATTCTAAAGTTTTATTTATAATCTCTGCATCTGATATGGTCCACTGTTCTCTCAACAACAATAAGAAAACATTTTGTAACAAAGTTCCACTGTAATGGATTATTTTTCTTGCTTTTTGTTTCTAATTAGCTTTCTACAGTTTTATTTCACTTTATTTCACATATTTCACAAAATATATCCTTGTAAAAGAAAACCTTATAGAATGAGAGAAATTTCACTCACTTGCTGTCAGTGCCCTGTCTACATCTTACAAGTACATGTGAAAATTTGACTCCTGAATGTGTCCTGCCAACAAAAATTCAAGGCATTGGCATAGATATAATCCATCCACTCTAACATGTTTTGTTTATTGTGAAATGGTTTTCCACATTTGCACATAACACACTTTATGAGACTAAAATTTATGGTTGTCGCTGCCCTAAGAAAGCATTATTTTATAGGGTTATAACTGAGTAAAGGATGAATCATATCCACAAATTGATGTTGGTTTTAAATTAATTTGCTAGAGTTACTGATTATCAAAACCTTATGTTAGAATTAGAGACAATCTGCAGCTCTCATATCATAAAATAGGAAAGTGTCATGGTCTCATTCTGGTTTATCTCATTGTAAAGAGTCAGTGAAATACAGATATACCCTTGGTCTAAGTTGCCATAATTATTAGGTTTCCAAATCTGGATATCCATTTGAGCTTCTCCATTTGAAACATTACAATTTACCATCAGGAACATTTATGTTATCTTTTCTAAGGGATTAGAATCCAGAACCTCTCATTAGCCTGGATTACAGTGATGAGGTGAAAATTGGTTTCCCTAAATTACTTAATCACACATTTTAAAATGCAGGTAATAGTAATGTCAGAAAATATCAGAAAAGTATCAAAGAAACTACTGAAATATAAGTAAAGACCTGGGTTACATGAATGTAACTGCCTGAAAAATCAACAACAAAAAGACAAAAGAATAGGATCAGGCTAAATATTTCAGAACTCTACAGAGGAGAAACTTTATGGTGAATATTACATATTTTTAACCACTTCAATAGAAAAAATCATTTGGGCCAGAACAGAACACAGAGCCAACTATGATTATTGGAGAATAGAACAAGATGATGAAATCATGAGTGATTGACACCAACACAGAAAATTTAACATTTATCTGAACAGTTTACCAAATTAACAAGTGAACGTGCCTTTATTTAGGTTTGCTTTGTTTTTAAATGGTAATGACATCCTATCTGTATGATAATAAAAAACAAAGAAATAATTAAAGCACCTCAATGCCATAGAATTATATTTGCTTCTAAATATGAATATTAAATCCTATTATATTTGCTTCTAATACAGCTATTAAATCCTACTCTCATTTTCTGCTTCTACCCTTCAATTACTATTGAATTTTTTCTCTGAGGGTTAGCTGATCTATTCACACATCCATAGATTGCAAATGAGCACACAGTAGCCTACAGTGTATTCTCCCTGGCACTGCTGGGGACCATGACAATATGTATAGCCTTTTTGAAAAATACGTTCCATTTAATCACTACATCCACACTCCTACTATCACTCTGGATATTCCTCCACTTTCTAAATTTTGTTATTACTAGAGAGCAAATCCTGAAGTGGGGCCTAGCTCAGCATCTGTACAAAGATACACCTGTACAGACATGTATACCCTTCTGTCTTTCATTCACTTTCATATAAGCCCTATAAATCCATAATGTAGTCAGAACTACAGGATTGTTCTCTGATCTGTTTATCAATTGGCACTGCTTTAACCCTAGTACCATCCCAAAACACTAGGAGAGGAGTAATTTCTGAAGGAACTGGAAGTGCTTGCCTAGAAGAGGGTCAGCATTGCTAGGCTGGAGAATTAATAAGGGAACAGTATATTTTGTGTTCCACAATCATTAGAAAGAGGTAACATGTTGGTTTTCTGAGTAATGTAATTTATTCATAGTCCAATTACAGTTACATTTTGTGTAATTTTTGAAAATTAATTTCCCATTTACTTGTCTCTGTATTGTATCTATCAGAATAAGGATTTCAGATGCCATAAGATCACCCATTTAAATTTGAAACAGAACCATATCTTTCATTTTGACTGTATCATGCTCACAATTCACCAAAGACAGAGCTTCCCTCAAATTAATTTTATGATTCTGTACTGGGTCTGGCTGGGATGGAGTTAATTTGCTTCATAGCAGCCTGCATGGTGCTGTGTTTTGAGTTTGTGACTAAAACAGTGTTGATAACACAGCAGTGTTTTGACTACTGCTGAACAGTTCTTGCACAGCATCATGACTTCCTCTTTCTCCAACTCTGCATCCCAGTGAGTAGACTTAGGGTGCACAAGAAGTTGAGAGGTGATGTAACTGGGACAGTGGATCCTAACTGACCAAAGGGACATTCCATGACACATAACATCATGTTTTGTAATTGCTTAGTAATAAAACAGAGTTGTAGGAATATCAGATGGTAGCCATTACCTGGAGACAGGCTGGACATCAGTTACTTGTAAGAGGTGATGAATGATTGCCTTTGCATCACAAGTTTTGTTTTGTTTTCTTTCTTCTTCCTCTTTCCTTTGTTTATTAAACTATGTTTATCTCAATCAACACATTTTCTTAGTTTTGCTCTTCCTATTCTTTCCCGTCTTGCTGGGGGAGGAAAGAGTGTTTGAGTGATGCTTAGCTGCCTATTAGAGTTAATCCACAACAGATACTTAAAATGTTCACCTCGTCTGACATCAGCTACCAAGATATGTTTCAGATAGTGAGGTTAACCTAGTATTTTCTTCTCAGCTCCTTCTATAAAAAATTGAGAGACACAGGTAAGGACTCAACTCACTTATTTCAGACAGCTGTTACAAGGGACTTGGTGTCTTTGCTGTCTTTGTCAGTCTCTCTCGTCTCATTGACTGAAGAGAGAACCTAGAAAGTATCTCAGGTGCTTATAGTAGTGAATCCAGAGGACCGTTGTGGAGTACACGTAGGCGAATTCTGCAGTATTGACTTCACTATTTGCACAGGTTTTGGATCCTTATCTTTGGATTTCTGAGATAGAAATACTCAGCCAGTAATACATATGTTTGTTGATACATGTGCATTGTGTTTCTTGGACAAGAGTCTGAGGCCAGAACTCTAGGGAGAAATATCCCACCTTTCCTGTAAGATTCATGTACGAAAGCCACCAAAAGGGCTTTCGGTTTCTAGAAGGAAAGAGAAATCTTTTTAAAAAGAAAGCATTTCAGTTTGCTGAGTGAAACAGATTAAAATCAAATGTTTGGAAAAAAAGCTCTCCTATAGCCTGCATATTTTTGCAGCATGAGTCCTTCTTTACAGCTTTGCGCTTCAGTTCAGCCACTTTCCATAGCTTCTTCTATTGCCACAGCTCCCTGATGTAAACTGGCATCCAGCTGCCCTGAGGAACCCTGTGGGCTCTTGCGGTGCTGCAGGCTCTGTCAGCCTGGACTTCATATGCCCTCCTTCAGCTTTGTGTTTGCTGTCAGAAAAGAGGCAATTGCCCCATTTGCTCAGTGAATTGCGCCTGAACTTCTGTCATAAGCATATAGTCTTCTATGTTAGTCCAAGCCCATGTCGTTTTAGCAAAGTATAATGTCCTGTGCACAGTAAAATTTGTGCAGGCTAATGAAACAACCCATCCATGAGAATCAGACTTGCTATGTATTTTTTCTGAGTACGTGTAGTAAATCTAATGTGTATAGGAGGCATTTAACTTCCATTGCATGTGCAGACCACATGAAAAAAGGATGTTCAAGAGGTTTAGCCAACACTTCATAGAATCACAGAATTATAGAATCATTTAGGTTGGAAAAGACATTTAAGATCATCAAATCTGACCATTAACCCAGCACAGCTTCCTGGAACCTGTGCAGTCACACAGTGCTGGGCTGGCTGCACATGGCAATCCACCGGAGCGTGCAGGAACAGTACTTCCAACCAAGGCACGCAGCAGTCTGAAATCTTGGACATATGACTGAGAGCATACCTAGTGTCTCCAGATGAACAGCAGTCTGATAAAATCATCTGTCCTGCAAAGGCTACCAGTCAGCCTAGGTTTGTATTAGGCTTCCACTTTGAAGGAAATTCAAGGTTAAAAATAAATATGCCCAGGAAAACCTGGACACTTGATAGGCTTGCCCAAGCTGGGTTCTGTGATATCACAGCTGTCTTGCTAGCAGTACCCATGGTAGCTCATTGAAGTCTTAAAGAGGCTTGTCTACATGAGGTTCAAGCACACAAGAGACTGCAGTGTAGACAGTCATTTGATTAATGTTATGAAAGGGACAATAGAAAGAGATATGTTGCCAAGCACAGTGCTGAGTTGCAAAGGGAAATGATGGAAACATGAGGTAAAATATTATTTTTGGATATTAGAGAGTGCATAGTATGGAATATTTTGGAATTCATTTGTATTTGTTTGGCAGCTTGTTTGATTAGGACATCTAGAATTTGGATTTTATTTTGTATTTTTTCTTCTTATCACATTTTTTGGCTTTTAGACATAAAACATCATGAAAGTAAAATTAGGAGGAAAATATTATTTCCATATTCTAAGAAGTTTTCTTTGTCTCTTATGTCCCTTTCTTTCCTCCTAAGATTTTGCAACACACCTGTGTTAAAAATTCAGTGCTGATTGTGGAAGATAAAACATTCTCCTCTGACTGCACAAGAATATCTCTTGGATATCACTCCTGAATTATTTGGACTGGAAGTGAATACACAGGAAGAAAATGTGGGACATGCTTAACTTCAAAAGAAAAACTTGGACAAAAATAACTGGTGAATAGAAAAAAGATTAAAAAAATTATTTGTCCTAGGGGTTCTGCTGTGCCTCTGGTGCTTATCAATAACCTTACACAATGATAATCTCAAAACCAGCCCTGTAAGAAGCATAAACAGGGCAATAAAATGATTATGATGAATTAGTAGTGATAGCTGCATATCAGTTGTTAAAAATCAAACTCAGGTTCAAAAACGGATTATGATGGTGCATATGGTAAAGGATCTTCTTCCCTGTAAAATAAAAATCAAGTTGTAAGTATAAGTAACTAATATTCTCTGAAATGTTATATTTTTTCAACCTACTTTTCTGACTCAAATCCCCAAGAAAATAATGCTGTGAGCAGCTCTCTGCTTTGTTCTTATACATGTCATTGTTGAACCTTTCAGATACTATTCTTACTTGAGATGATGCTGGCAAAATATGTGAATTCAGGGCAAAACTTCTGCCCTCAGATTTGCTATATCTGATACTGTAGAAGAATATAATTTTTTCCTCTTAGAACATAGATTGTGACCATATGCAGTGCAGCTCTTTTAATTGTTCCTGCTTTGATTTCTGTCCTTTAGACAGTTCTCATACTGGAGAGCTCCTGGAATTAATTCTGGAGTCAGAAATTCTTTCTGTAAAAAACTTGAGACTTCCTGCAGCCATGGGAAATGAGCCAGCAGACAGGAGATTTGGACTTTCTTGCCAGCTCCTGCACTATGCATGGCAGCAGAAAGGCCTATAGTACCATCAAAGTTTGATGTGGAGGTTTTCCACTAAAGAAACAAGGCAGCAATGAGTGTTAAACATTAGAACAAAAAGAGAAATAAAAATATCATCTGGTTATTTAGGACAGCTATGTACATAGCTTTTTCACTCTAATTTCCATGAAGAGGAAACGGTATCAGATGTCCCACCTGGGCTATTGTGGTGGGTTTACCTTTGCTGGGTGCCAGATGCCCACCCCTAGTCCCTCTATCACTCCCCCCCCCCCAAAACCTCCGTGAGCAANTGTGTTATCAACACCCTCTGGCTCCCAGTACTGCAGCATGAGGGCTGTATGGGGAAAATCAGCTCAGACAGATCCACTACAGCTATGTACTCTTCTATCTGGCACATCTCTTCTCCTTATCCACTCCATAGGCTTGACCTGGACCACACATAAGGGCTTTATCACACTAATGGTACCACATGAGCATCCCAAGTCCTCATTCCAGACAGAAAGGAGAGCTGGTCCCAGTATGGCCCCTCCCAGAACAACCTCAGGAGAACACGCTCTGCTCTAGAGATGGGGAAATACGCCAAGTGGGTCGTAATGGGATATACTTTTTTGATAGCAAGATAGGCAAAAAGCATACTCATTATTATGACTGAAATTTAAGCTCCAGGGAAAAATTAAGAGATTTAATGTTATCTTCAGAGATGATGGGATTTAACTCCTTGTCTTTATTGTCAAATTTAAAAGTTTTTCAGGTAAATACACTAAAAACATTGCAAAGAGAATATGAACCATTTCAATCCAAATAACCTCTCATGGAGGTTTCAAACCATTTGCTGACTGGTTTCTGAAATATTATTCTAATGGTTGGGAAACCTGAATTTCTCTAGTAAAATTCCCATTAGCAGCCAACTACAAACTGGTAAATTGGCACCATGCTATTCTTCTTCATCTGGAAATCTTAGCTGAAGTTGCTATTAGTTCAGGAATCTTTTCACTACCTACTTCTTTACACATTCTAGGTTTCCCTATTTATTTTAAATACCATTTAAAAAGCAAATCCAAACTGGACGAAGGCAAGGTCAAGGGTAATGGTATCCAAGCTGGGCACATGTGGCACACAAGTGTACAAGGAGAAGACTACTTATGATTAACAGGTGCAAAGAAATACGTGTAAAAGGAAAACAAACATTACTTATTGGACTGGAGTAGTTATTTACCCTTCACTAGGCATTGAAGTTCCATCATGGACTTTTGACTGTGGACCTTAAACGCCAGGCTCTGGTAAAGTAAGTGAGGACCAAACTTCAGTGGCTGGCTGGATAGGACAGGCAGCTGGATCTTTTCTTTCCTTTAATGGGACCTACTCCAGCCACACTGCACCACAACTCTTCCCTGCTGCTGCTGTGTCACGTCCCATGACATCTACCAAATGCTGTGAGAACAACAAGCAGAAGCAAACATAAATATTGGTTCCTTGCCTCCTAATAAATTGACAGTGTTTAGCTAAGGTTAAAATGCTTAGCCATATGTTTGTCATATGTTTGTTGCTATAGCTTTGTTTTGTGCTAAATAATGGTTTTATCCATCTTGAAGTTCATAAGTTGATTTAAGGAAGGGGAGGAGACAGTGGTTTAAGGTACCTCATAAGGGACAAATTCCTCATTTCCTCAAGGAAGGAGAAGACAGTGAAATTAAAAAAATTCTTGCATCATAGTACAGAAGCTAAGCTACTCACAGGATTGGAGAGCTGGGCCTCAAAAGCACCAGTAAATGTTAGCATTTAATGTTTAGCCCTTACCTAAACACTTTCCTAATACATGCTATTCAGTGCAATCCTTTCTCAAGTAAGATAGAGACTAACCAAAATATTCTACATCCAAAGATACAGTACTAGAGTGTTTTGGTCATTAGCCGTCTGCATCTGCTACATCTACTTAAAAACATCTAGTGCTCCTTGCTGGTGATTAGGTGTTATAGTCAGCAGTGGTCTAGTCTATACAATCAACAAGGTTTTGTTCTGCTGCTCACACACAGGTTTCTTCATTAGAGATATGCTGGTGTGTCCAAGGGATCCACATGGGGATGGCAAACACGTTACAGGACCTGCAGGAGATCAGTGCCTTGCTAGGGCTCAGACAGGATGCCTTGGGGCATTAAATGCCCATGTACAAGCAGCTGTATGGATGTTGATGAAGCCTGGAAAGTTATTCAGCTGACTATTGCCAAGTATCTGCCATAGGGTCAGCTTGAGTACTCCATATGGATTCCATTGATTTTATTGACTGGAGTGCCAGTAAGTGCCCAGACATTAGTTCATGTACAGAAACAGGAATAAAGCTGGAGCTGAATCCTCCCTGACTGAGTATAGTCCAGAATGATTTATTTAGATCTTCCTTGATCTTAACCCTGCTGTATTGCCATGGAGACATGGATCCTCTCTTCTACTTAGAAAACAGAGGCAAGATTTCATTTTTGCAGTCTTGCACTTTTGGTCACTTAGACATTGAGTATCTGAGCATTTGTTTGCACCTTAGAATGACTAAAAGCAGAGCTAGCCTTCATTCCAAAAGACATATCCAACCTCTCTCATTTTGGAAAAATCAGACCTCTAAATAGCCACATCTGCTTTAAGCACATGTTCACAGATGGGTTTCAGCCTCCATGTCTGCATGCCACAGGCTGGATTCTTCTGGCCAGGACACGTGCCCAGGTTGTGCATGCAAGCTCAGCACTTCCCTGCCAAGGGAACTCTGACTGCCATGACCAAACCACTGCTCCATTCCCTTTTGCTGTCTGAACTATATCCTGACATCTCCTTGTGTGTAATTAACTTTCTCAGCTACAGTGTTAGCCAGCTGCAGAATTTTTACCCAATGACACATACATCCCTCTGCCAAAAAGGCTTTGCTTTTTTCTTCTTTGTTTTGTTTTGTTTCTGTGTAACAAAGACAGCCAAACACGTTAGTCTTTCTTTAGGGACTCCTGTATTCTGGGCATCTGTACCATATGGAAATCTTTCTCAGAAGGAATTCTCAAGACTAAGTAACCTCAATTACACAGGTTTTTACTTCATAGCTGTGCGAGATCAACTTCCCAGCTTTTGGTGCTCCTGCCAGTGGCCATGGTTCACATTCTTCCAAAAGTGGTCTCCTCAGCTGTGGATCATACAGCTGGCTTAGACAATCTTACACTCCTGTGCCACAGGCAATTTTTTGCAGTATTGTTTAAAAATCTCCCTAGAAGAGATATTGATAATGCAAATAGTTAGAAATTAAATGCACAGTTTTAGAGAGAAGCATCAAGGCAGATGATTCTGTTGGCAGAGCTGTGCAGCAGTCTCTTTTTTATTTAGATTTCACGCTTCAGTTCTCTTAGGAGAACTACCTACTTCTAAATCCCACAAAGTGACATGCATGAGGAAAGCAGTCCAAGGTACTTGGAGGCATTGATAAAAACATAGGGAAGCAAGTAGAGAGGCAGTAACCTGAAGCCTGTGGTGAAACCAGTTCTGAATGACATGGGATCCATACCCATCATCCTCTCCGTGGCATCTTTCACATGGAACAGAACCCACAGATACAATTTATTTAAAGGCTCTGACTTAAAACTTGTGAAATGCACAGTTATCTGAAGTGGAATATATATAAGGGCAATATATGGGTAGGTATTGCACTTAATTTGTATAAACACCATTTTCCAAAGAACATTTTAAAAAAAAATTCATTAGAGAAGATAGATATTCACACTTGTGTTCTTTGCCAGCTACTTGCAAGTTAAACCTACAAAATGAATACCATTTAAATAATCTGTTTTACCTCAGCCGTTGCCAGTGGCTTACATATATATTGCAATCCAAAACAACTGGGGAGATCAGAGGAATGGATATAGTTCACATGACAACATTTTTGCAGTGTTGAGAGGACAGAACTTCTATCACAAATAGCAATTTTTATTAACCTGCATCAACAAGCATTTTGAAAAAAACACATGATGTGTCCTTGAATGTTTCTTGCATAGGAATTAGAAACAGCAAAATGAACTACACAGCAAAATGTGGTGCAGCTTTGAATGTGGAAAATTTTGTTGTGAATCAGAAGGGGGTTAAGTTCAGAGACAGACTTCCTTAGTTCTTTCATATGGCTGAAAATCATGAAATTATTTTCATGACCAATCCTAAAATCTTTCATTGTGGCTGAAATCATGAAATGTTTTTAGTTCTGAGCATTCCACACACATCAGGACAGAACATTTTTTATAAAGCTAGGGCTGGGGACTTTTAATTGTTTTTAGGGACCAATGCAGAGATTCTGAAACAACAGATACATTTGCACATTACAAGTCTAAGCCTGATTTATTGCTTAAAGTCAAAGCAGAAGCTGACATCACAGACTAGGGAATGCACAGAGGCAATATACTCTAATGATTGTGCCCTGGACAATTTAATACAGAGCATAATTGAGTCTATTATTGGGCAGTATAACACTCTGTTGATGCCAGGAAAATATTTTAAATTTGTCTCTCAATTAGTCTTTTACTCTGAAATTCTACTGTGCAAAAATGACATTGTTTTACTCAAGATACCTGCTCCTCTCCTCTTATCTTCTAACTTCAATGCTTCAGTTTTTCTTCTCTATTCCAGGCCACACTGACAATCTCTTCAGTATGATTTTACATAAACAGTGATTCCAGAATCTTTATTGCTAACCCTGGAGCCAGAAAGAGCTCAGACAGACTTTTAGATTTTGTGATGAGTTTTGCATGATTCTTAGCTATTTAAAAGACACAATCTTCTAGTTGTCATCTGAGTAGTTTTCATATGGAACTCATGAAACACAATAAACACATCCACAGTTTAAAGACACTCTCAGACAGAATATTTGAACCAGTCCTGCTACCATAACATTCTTAAGCTTTCTGAAAGGACATTTCTAGTCTTTTATTTTTAATATCTGTGCAGAACATTTGTCAGGGTTTAAATCACATTTTTTGCCAAATTAACATAAAATAAGATGAAACTTGCAATGTGCTTATCCTTCTCTTGCTTGAAATGACACTTGTTATTTTAGGAGGCTACAGAATGCTTGTAATACTCTTGTAATTATCTCTGTGATATTAGTAGTAGTCCAGAGAAAAAGACAGAAGATGGCAAAATGTTCCTCTTTGGAATATTGGTAGTGTCTGCACAAATCTGGTCATCCAGATTATAGTCTAGTAGATCTAATATTGTTTACCCAAATATTTCTAAAATTGCTAGTAAGTCCCTGTTAAGACCTTCCCAGGCTTATCTCTCATCCAGCCTTCCAACCAGTTCTAACATTCAAGCCTACGTTATTTTGAAAGGACCCAGTGGAATGGGATTTTCTTTTCATTACTTAAATGGGCTCATTTACATGGCTTCCCTGTTACAGAATTGATAATTCTGCATCTTCATGAAGTGCAGAAGCACCTCTTACTGAAAAGATAATATTCTGTTGAAAGATTTATAGTAAGTGAAGAAAACCATACACTATCCACTGCAAAGCCACCCACACAACTCCAGATGCTTAATCCTTTCTTTAGAACAACAACTAAGGAAAACCAGGTGGTTTGATGCTTTCTTGAGAATCTTGTCTACTTCTTAACCTTTCTAAGATGATATCCACCCCGGTAGAGTGGGATATACATCAGGCCTATACGCTACTTAGTCCTGCTTAAGACCCAGTTGTGTTTGGGAACATAAGTAACTCTTAGTTGTTGCACATCATAAGTAAGCACTGATGAGGGATTATAGATTATGATCCCTGTCCTAATTCAGGCAAAAATAAAGAGTAGATATTAAGGACTTTTCCCCTTTCCTATAATTCACAGCTCCTAGTTATGCCTGACCCAAGTACATAACATTATTTCAGGCTTCAGTCAAGCTTTCTTCTTGTTCTTCTTCCTCACGTCCATCTGGCTTACAAATTGGCCTCACTCTACATAAATGCAGTAGGGCAGTCACTGCTAATAAAATTCATTTGGCTAATTTCAACCTTGAAAGCTGCAAGACTAAATTGCAATTAATAAAATCAAAATTTTCTCATAGCTGATATGATTACAATATATTATCATTATAATTATCTTATTTTGATCAGATTTTTAAAAGTGATGCTTGAGGAGATGTTTTCCTAGGCTTGATGTAAGCATAAACAAAAATATTCCTGACAAATAAAATACATTTTAAGGAGTGCACCAAAAATATATCAGAGGGATAAGGTTCAGGAGAAAACCAGAGCACAAATATACACTAGAGAAAGAAAAGAATCCAGAAAAAAATGTGCTTGTTGAATACTTACTCCAGGCGTCAGGGCCAACTGCTTTTGGCACAATAGGCTAAAGTTAAAATCCATGTTGTAGTTTCTACTGTTTTGTTTGTGTTTGTTGTTGGTTTGGGGTTTTTTACAAAATATTCCTATGCACATAAAAGAAATCATGAGACTCCTGTACTAAATTGCATATTTACAGGGAAATAGATTGAAGTATAGAGTCATAGAGAAACAGAGATAATGACTGATAGAATTTTGGGGTTCTTTGTTTTTCACATTTTCAAAACTTACCTGGATTGTTTTGATGCTGCCTTGTACAACAGAGTGAGCCTAAGTTTTTCCAAGTCATTCACAAGTTTTAATGTAGAAGAAGAAGGCAATGCCATTGCAGGAACCAAGACAAGAGAGAAAATAAAATACGCAAAATCTTGTCTCTGTACAGCTCAAGCTCTATAGAGGATTTTTTCAATATATAATAATTATAATTTTTTTTAGTAAATTTCATTTCAGGTAGAATTTTGAACTTTATTCCAGTGATGACTAACTCACTCTTTAAAGTTTATTTAAGCTTTTTTTTTTGTTTTGAAGGATAGACTTGGAAACTGGCATGACACTCTTCAGCTTCACATTATATCTAAACCAGAAGGATGATGAGGGCACTATTTTATAATTTCTCCAGTTTTCTGTATTTTATTTTCACTCACTGTAAGCATCAAACTGTTATATTGGCTTGGTATGAGTCATGCAAACTTTTTAGTCAGTAGTTACAAGGAGTAACAATGCACTCCTATCTGGGCACTTCTGACTCCCCAGCCCAAAAACACAGGTACCCAGGAGGTAGGTCCTAACATGAAATCAGAGCAATATTTGAGTTCAGCCCCAGTAGGTCTTTAGAGAAACACCACTTCTGTTTGGAAGTTTAAAGATAGACAAGAAAGTGGAAGAAGGACAGACAGATCTGCCACTTCAAGGAGGGACACATGGCTCCGCTGGTTTCAAGAACATCAGACAGGACGTTCTGGTTTTTGTTTGTTCTATGGACTGAAAATCTCTTTGGCAGTTATAAGGCATGAGACTTACTTCTGGAGTGTATCTGCTGCTTTAGTTTCACCAAAACTGCGCCAGGTTCACACACTCCAGGATGACTCTGCAGCAAGAACCACAACATGGATAGGGGGAGTGATCAGGAGATTCTCATCAAAAGCACACTCCTGATCTCACCTAAGACATTTACACAGATCAGCCTGAGTTCATTTCCTGGTGTTTTGACTTACACCTTGGAAAATTCAGCAGGTCCAGTTCTAGCAGTACTACAGGCTGAAGTTGTGCAGAGAAGGTTAACAGAGGAACTAGGCATTATTTTACTCTTCCCTCTATCAGAGAGTTGTATAGCAGAGAAAAAAATCTGTTATAACTGGACAGAGGATTGGTTCCAGCAGTAAACTTTTTGTCAAGGGATCTTCAGGAATTTATATTATTATAAAACTATGCTCTCTAACCTGGTCCTTCTGGTCCTTAGCAGAGGAATCCAGCTGGCAGCTGGTCACGAGTGGTGTTCCTCAAGGATCACTATTGGAGACACTTCTGTTTAATATCTGTATCAACAAACTTGATGAGGAGAGAGACAACACCCTCAGTAAGTTTGTCAATGACACCATGTTGGGTGGGAGTGTTGATCTGCTTGAGGGTAGGGAGGCTCTACAGAGGGACTTGGACAGGCTGGATCCATGAGCCAAGGTCAATTGTATGAGTTTCAACAAGGCGAAGTGAAGAGTCCTGCACTTGGGCCACAATAATCCCATGCAATGCTACAGGCTTGGGGAAGTGTGGCTGGAAGGCTGTCCATCAGAAAGTTATCTGGAAGTACTGATAGACAACTGGCTGAACATGAGTCAGAAGTGTGCCTGTGTGGCCAAGAAGGCCAACAGCATCCTGACTTATATCAGTAATAATGTAGCC
>VYZX01015782.1:22697-39421 GCA_013401335.1 Brachypteracias leptosomus
TCTTACAAGGAGCAGATAAGGGATCTGGGATTGTTTAGTCTGAAGAAGAGAAGGCTGAGAAGAGACCTTATTGCTCTCTACAAGTACCTTAAAGGAGGTTGTAGACAGGTGAGAGTTGATCCCTTCTCACAAGTAATAAGTGATAGGACAAGAGGCAATAGCCTCAAATTGTGCCAGGGGCAGTTTAGGCTGGACATTAGGAAAATTTTTTTCTCTGAAAGGGTTGTCAGGCACTGGAACAGGCTGCCCAGGGAAGTGGTTGAATAACCATCCCTGGATATGTTTAAAAGCCAGGTAGATGTGGTGCTTAGGGATATGGTTTAGCAGCAGACTTGGTAGAGTAGCGTTATGGTTGGACTGGATGATCTTGAAGGTCTTTTCCAACCTAAATGATTCTATCATTTTATTCTGTGATTAGCAAGTTTACCAATCTGATAAGAGAGACAGTTCCTTCGGTTCATCTTCACCACCCACTTACTTTCACCTGTCTCTGACTTGACTTTATCAAATGTCTTTTTTCCTTTCTTACCCAGCACTGCTGTAGCTCACATTTGACATACTGTCAAAGATAATGTAAATAAACTCTAGCCAATACAATTAAAGTCACTGGTGGATAAAAGCTGGAATAATAAAAAAATACTGATTTTGAAACAACGGATTTGCAAATCATCATGTGTCTTATGCATCTCTCCCCCTTCCTGGGCCTGCTTGTTTCCATTGCAGGACCTTTCAAGAGATGACTGTCTCTTGCCCTCTACTTACAAAAGGGGCCCTAATTATCACTAGAATCTACAAGGAATACTGCATTGCAATCAACAAGCAAAACAATAATGCATAAAGGGAGAAGATGTGTCTATCAGACAGAAGGATATAGTTCTATCAGTATTGCATAAATGTAATCAGATTTGGCCAAAATTTTTCATTTGAGCTTTCATTGCCAAGGAAGCTTTGGTAGATCATTTTGACCCAGACAAAACAATTACAGAATTGTCTGAACTATAAATATTTCTGTTTCTCTCTTCAACCTTGGCTTGCATTTCTTTTTCCTCTATTTAAGTAAAACTATTTATTTCTGAAAGGTTCAAGGGGAGTGAACACAAAAATTAGTAAATAAAACAAATACAAGATGGATATGTAACAGAACCCAACTATGGTTTATCTAATCCTCACTAGTCACGAGGAAAGAGTTCTGTGGTCTTACAAGGTTTATACCCCTTGGGTAGATTTCCAAACATTAAGAAGATTGAGACTATAGCCTTGACATGAATTAATGGATAATGTTGTGCAATGCCTTCACAGTATGATGTGTTTGTATGCTTATGAAGCAACTTGGGAGGTTAATGAGTACAAGTGCATACTACAGATTCTCCACATAATTTTAATCCCCTCAAGACAAGAAGATGATGTAAAAAAGAGTCTTAGTGTGTCCTGATAAATGGTAGCAGAGAAATGTAAAGGAGGAGAACATACTGCTCCAGAGTTCCGAGCAACCCAGACATACCTTTCTTCCACACCCAGTGCTGAAGACTGGTTAAGTTACAAGATGTGCCTACATAGGGTAGCCATTCCTCCCCTTTAAAATAAAAATATAAAAAAATTAAAGCACTTATGTAGTGCTTGCTTCAGCTGTCAGATCCTCAGGGCATCTTGTTGCAAAAACTCTCAATCTAGACAGCTATCGAAATCTCATTGTTCTTGTAAGTAAATCTGATTTCATGATCAAGTTCCCTAAGAGCTGGCCTCTGTTCTAGTGCAGAAGAGAATACCTCAGGTTGAACACTGGGATTGGCAAGGCAATATTTTTTTTTTGATAAGCAAATGAGATCTAGGTTAAAGAGTGTGGTAAATCAGACCAAGGAACTCTGACAAACAGAAACATTTTCCTGTCTGCATAGTAGTGAGTACAGCTGAAACTGGGTTTGTGACCTTTAAAGTCACAAAAAAATTCTTTTGTTTGTACCACATCTGTTGCTGGTGTGTTTTTACATGCCTTTTCAGAAACCAAATTAACACATGAAGAACACTGAGCAAACTGTACTAATTTCAATACTTATATATCTCAGATATAGTCGTCAGAAAAAAAAAGCTGGATGGAATTTATGAGAACAAGCAATAAGTAATTTCTGAAAGAAATAATCAAGCTGACAAATACAATATGGACAGTCACAACCAAAAGATGTGATGTGGGACTAACAGTTGGTAACCAACTGAATCTGTCAGCATTGTTATACAGCTGTGAAAAATCCCACAAACCAACCATGACTGCATATTCAAATAAGAGCCCAGACTGCGGAATAAATGACGTTGTTCAGCTTTCTGTTGCACTGTGTAGACATTGACTAACAGAGTACAATGTAATGAGTAGGGCTCTGCATTTCAAGAAAGATGTGAGCTAACTGGAGATGGTTGAAAACTCATCAACTGCCTGGAAAATGGGAGTTAAAAGGAAATATTAAACAAACTGAGGTTGGCAGAAAACAGGGGAAGACAATGATCCTAAATGGCTTGTATGAGTTTATTGAAAGAGTCTTTTTCCCAAGGTCCACAGTGGTATATATCTACCATAGCTGATAGGAACACAGTTAGTCTTGCCTCAGATGTGGCAACGCTTATTTTTCTATCCAAACACAGACTAGGAATAACCATTTAATTCTTTTCCATTCACTCAATTACGATTAATGTGCCTATACAATAATAAGCAAATCTATGTAATGTTTCATTCCAATTATAAATTCTTCGGTCCTTTTGCTTCTTTTACAATGTCGTAACTTCAAACCATATTGTCTTCATTTAAATAACATAAAATCACACTAATTGTGATTTTATATAATGATATGGACATGTCTATGTGCATGTCATGTAAAGTTCATGAATGTGTGTAATACCTGAAAATTCATTTATTGACTTTAAAAAGAAAACCATATGTGGTTGTGCATCTATGACTTTTGCAAGTATGTGCAGTTGATTCCACTTTCCATTTAAACTAGTTCTATTTGAAAAAAAAAAAAAAATGTCCTTTGTTTGCATGTTTGGCTTTGGGCATCTAGTTAAAAGTTTAAAACTTTTCCTAATTACCTTTATCGACTTAATTCTAAATACTATCAAAAAGCAGGTATTTGATAACACTTTTCCATAACAGGTTTCTTTGTTGTTTGATTCTTTATTCCCTACAACACTAACTCCACTCTTACCTGCAGAGCTCTTTGGTTACAGGCTCGTAATCTGAGGCCATGCTATAAATGATGCTGAAACACTTTCTTAAGATGTATCATTGATTGGTAGGAGCTGACTCACAGAAACTAGGCATGGCAAAAGTGTCCTAGGCCATTTGTTATGTGATTATTTGTTTAATATGCATTAATTTAACAATGTAAAGATATACATCTTCAAAGTTAACCATATTTTGCACTGGGAAGAGGCTATTGCAAAGACTTTTTACACTCTGGAGAACGCAGTGAGACTCACTGAGCACAGCACCCATCCTCCTGCTCCCTGACACAGCCCCCTGACAACACAGCTGTGTGAGCACAGGATAAGACACTGGGCTGGGCAAAAGCTGACAGGTGGGAGAGGAACAGCAGTTATTGCAGAGTTATTACAGGCAGGAGTAAGGACTAACAAATAACAGTGACAGTGGAGCAATTGGTAGCTGACCATCTAAATCCTCCATGGCAAATTTCAGTGTTTCTGTCTCCTGCCTAAGTCCAGAGGCTTCTTGACCATGCACACAAAAAGGTAAAGAAAAGGCGCTGGGCAATTGTGGGTAGTCCCTATGTTTGCAGGTGATGAAAGGAACAACCAGGCAATTCCTTTAAATAATTTGTTCCTTTTTAATGGTGTCTCTGTTACACAGAGGGTTTTTTGCTTAACTTTACAGTAGTCTTTAACATCACCACACTGTCAGAGCTAAAAGCTACAAGTGAACTTGTAGAACTACGGTGACTACAAGCATTAGGACTGCAAGACAACCATGAATTTTGAAATATGGGACTTAGTTTCACTTTTCTGAATGCATCCATCTCAACAGACTTTGAGAAGAGTAGCATTAGAAACCGCATCCCTTTCATCAAGTTGCACAACAGCTTAGCTACCAGTAAAAATGAAAATAATACACTGGACACACTGGCATTGTTTATGGGATTTAGGACACTGAAAGTAATCCCATTATTACAGTCCAGGCTTTAGTAACCAATATCAACATACATCCAGAAAGAACAATCACTTTAAAAGCATTCTTATAGGTAAATTTGGCTCATTATTTGTTATACAAGCTTCGGGACCAGGATTTCTGAAGCTTTTTTTTTTACTGTTTTTAAAGTGAGAATATGGTCCATCCTTCCTGCAGGGCCCCCTTACTTTTCAAGACCTCATCATCTTATGCTTGTACATAATGGAGCTGTTTAACTGTGACAGTAGATGGTCTAATGAAATATTGCCACATCATTTCTTCAAGGACTCCTTTGCCTTCTTGTATCATTTATCCTTTTCAAAATCATAGTGTTTACTTTGGACTGTTTTTCTGGAATTGTTTCTTGGTGCCTGATTGATTTGATGAAAAGAAGAACAGGCCACCAGTGTCCCTTGGCCCCATTCAATAACAGTAATGTTTCTCCAAGGTTGGCAGCATGTGCTCACTCTAGGCTCTGCCCCACTTTTTCTCCGAGGAGTAGATCTTTGATAACACGTAGACCATTTGGAGAGGTCCTGTTGATATCACCAGAATTGGCTTCCTTTGCATGTTGGCAATAGGAGATGTAATTCAAGGAGACTTAAAAGGCACAGGAGGACAAGAGAAGGAATGATCTTCCATAAGCTGCAGTTCAAATGTCTTGTTTCTCCTCTAGAGTTGGAAATGGATTTCTTCGAAGACGAGCTAGGGAACTGAGACTGTCAGCCTGAGTGCAGGTGGAACTCCAGCTGAGCTGCTGTTGTTTGTTTAATGACAATATCTGTTCTCAGCTATGACCTTCAGAAAACAGTATGTGTTTGGAGGGGCAGGATGCTGCTGCTGCTGTGGAGCACCGAGTGTCCTCATCTCCCCAGTCTGACTGCAGTGGGAACTGAAAGCTCTCAACACTTTGTTGGCAGTGATCATCACCTCATGTTTAGGTTCTTGGACAATTAAGGTTTTCAGATATTCTCACATAGAAGTGATGAAAAGTTGCAAACATGAGTTTCTGATTCTTACTACTGTTATGAAGTGTGACTGTTGAAACATTTATTTCTGCTTCAAATATTTGTCCATGTGCGTAATACACTATTGATATGTATACACAGTATGGAGTTGAAATTTGAAATCTTTGACCAGCAGTATCTGCTGAGCACATTCCTTCTTGCTGTGATGCCAAAAGTGTAAAGGGCAGTTCACTTATAATCATAGATAGATAGCACAGTTTCTTCTCAGTATTCATGTTCTCCCAGTATAATCATTTGTACTATAGCAAATATACACAATAGTGTTAGCTTAACAGTGCTAATTAGGTAGCTATTCCCTGAAAGTTGTTTAATCAGATTTAGTTTATAGTCAGAAAGCAAATGAGCTTCCTCCATTGTGATAAGCTGTTCCACACTAGGATTGCTGGATTCAAACACTGCCTTTTAAGACAGAAATACTTCTTACTTAAAGAAAATACTTCTTTAGAAAGGAGGATCTCAGAAACTGCAAGAAGTATCTAAAGATGCTGTTTTCCTTTTTTTTTTTTTTTTTTAATTTTCCTACATCCTTCCCTGTTCAGTACAACTAACACCATCTGAAACCCCACAGTTTAGGGCAGAAGTTCCTCCAGAGTTCTGTATTCTCATTCCTCCTGGTTCAGCAAGCTCTGCTCACCATCGTCATTTTTATCCTAAAGGGAATACCACTCTCAACGTGTGTGTTTTTAGGACAGCAGTAACTGAACATGTAATCGAGATGAAATAGATCTCTTCAATCAACTTTTGTTAAGGAAATCTAATTGATTTATTCAATCTTCTACTAAAGGAACTCTGCAAATAGAAGTATGGACTTCAGGAAATGAAAGACATCTAGTCAACATCTGTAGTCACATCCTTACCTAATTATCCCTGTGGAGATTTGAATAACTTCTAATATTGCTTACATAGCCCAATGGTTTTGTTAAGTTCAATAATAGAAAGGGCATCAGTGCTATATTCATTTCCTTCATTAACCTACTGACCCAGAATGGGTTTCACAGCACTGAGCAGGATCACAGTGACAAAGGGTATCCAGGTTTTGAGAGCCAGTCACTCCTGCTCTCAAGTGGGCTGAGCATTCCTCCAGTACACCTGAAATAGGTTTGTATCCTGATACAAACAAGTGGAAAAGCAACCAACTGTCCAAACAGAAAGCAGATGGCATAAAATTTGGGAAGCACTGTACAGAAAAGCACATGTACATCAGAGGTGATCACAAACTAAACTTTTGAAAAAATAAAAACTTAATGCTGGATGTTTATAAACTGAAGAGTCATTTTGCAAGACACAGGATGCAATCCTTCTGCTTTGCTTGTAATCAGATTTGGGTCTCATGCATGTGAAAAATACAGGACATTTGAAACAGTCCATGGAAAAGAAGAAAAATATTTCAGTCTCTATAATATGTTACTTATGAGAAAAGATTGATATTGGCTTGCCTGGGAGGAAGGAATTTAGAAAAAAATTATGTCTTCAAATACATAAAAGGTTGCCACAGAGTCTGGTAGTAAAGTGTGCTCTATGTTCACTGTGAATTGGAGAACAGGCTCAAAGAGCAGCTAGAAATACTTTATGAATTAGAAAAATTCTTCTGTCTGTAACTGTAGCTAAGTAGAAATTGTAGTTAAGGGCAGTTTTGACATCCCTGTTCTGAAGAACAGACCAAGAAAATAATCTGTCAGGATTGGGTTAGGTAGAGGTTGCTCTGTCTCGAGGAGGAAGCATGGATCTGAACTATGGCTCTTTCTATTATATGGCAATGATTTGATATAATATGAAAAGGGCTGAGGTCCACACCTTAAAGAGGTTTCCATGAAAAGAATTGTTAGAAGAAACTACTATACATTGTTTCATCTTCAGTTTTTATTCTATTCTAAATTTCAATTTAAGCCAATCTTTCTTTGATTTTTCCTTTCTCATAATTTATAATTCAAGATTTTTGTCCTCACTTATATGAGTCTGTTGTCTCTAATTCCTCCCAACCTCCACCTTGCTCAGAGTCACTTTTTCTTCATGTGGTTTGACCCTTATCACTTACCACACTGCGACCAGCACAGCCTTTTCCCTGCTTGACTTCTGCACCTTCTATGTGTTCCTCAGAAGATGAGATCTCACCTTCAAAGCTCACCGCCATGACTCTGCCTTCTCCAGTATGAAAACTGTTTTGCAAAATAAACTTATTTCATTATTCCATCCGTGGCTAACTTTTATGAACCATATGTCTGAACCATGTTTCCTTACAGTAGGAAGAAACCTAGACAACATATTAGGAGTCACAAACATGGGTGGTACATGTGAGCAGACCTTGAACAGTTCAGTCTCCAAACTCAGGGCCTTATTTCATTCCCAACTATAATTATAGTAAAAGAATACTATACAGAATACTATACAGAACACTAACAGAAGTATATAAAACGAGAAACTAGGAAATATGCTCATCTTCTTCCTGCTTACTTCCTTTCATAGAATGAGATGAATGAAGTGAAGTGTAATTTTGTGCTGCAGCAATTCATGTATCAGTGAGAAGGAGAGAAATTCGGTTAGGCCATTCAGGCAGGGTAATTGCTAATCTGGGATAATAAAGCCTCCTATCCAATGAAATCATCTAAGGTTAAATGTATTCGAATACTGGAATAGATACAGATAGGATAGTTAGATACAGAACAGGATAGTTTCCTTAGTTCTGTATTAAAATGCTTTGTCAATCAACAGATCAAAGTTTAGTTCCGCAATGTATCTGGAGGTTCTGGAAAATATGCAAAATTAAGTTAATTATGCAGTTCTGTAAATTTTAGGTTGGTTAACTGGTTGGTTGGTGGGAGCTGTGGCATGGTTGTTTAAGAGGATATAAAGAGTGAAAATGGGATCAAAGACCTTATAGAAGTCTGCCAAGGAACTACCAGACTGTTTTGACTATTTCAAACTAGTTTCTATTGAAATATAAAGAATACCAGACCCTTCAGTGACTTGATTTCTTTTTCTCTAAATCTTTTCCTACCTTTTTCCCTGGATGCATACTTGATACTTCTATCTGTATTACCGTAGGCACCAATGTTTGTGTCTAGTAACATGGAGGAATCTTTTAGTCTAAAAGATTTTACATGGCAGTGGACAAACTAAACTCATTCCTCTTGCCTTTTCAAATCCTGCATAAGACTCCACATTAGATACTAATGAGAAAGAACAAAAAGTGACATTTGGGAAAACTGTTTTTTGTTCTCAGTTCCTCACTGACCTGTAGAAATTTGGGGAAACCCCACTACCTGTCTATTGCACCATTCCCCATCTTCCCTTCCCTCCACTCAGAACTTCCACACAGGCTTGCACAGATATATCTTTAGACTATCTTAACCACTTAACAGGTCTTCCAGGACAAACAGCTGCATCTTAAATTGTGCTTGTGCAGTGCCTAGCAAGTAATTCCTGAAGCTTGGCTAGAGCTTTCTGTATTAATATAGAACAAAGAAATTACAAGGACAAATTGATTTTGTTTATTTGCTTTAAATTCCTGTGACTAGGCTGTTCATATGAGGGCTCTCCCAGTATTGCCAGTGACACAAATGACCCCATGGGCACTGGAACTAGTGACTGGCTTCTAATGCATTTGTGTTTTTAGCCAGTTTTTCACTGAATGTTGCTTCATGAGCTTTACCCTTATTAGATGTGGCGGGAGATCAATGGACAACACGTACACGGACTAATGTAATCCAAGCATTGCCGTTTATTGCCCGAAGCTCACTCATTATATACCCACCAGCGCTGATCACGTGCTGGAAGCACAACTCTGATTGGTAACAAACTCTGCCAGGCGCTAAGCAACGTCTCCTGATTGGCCAGGCACTGCTCTCAAGGGGCCACCCTTAGTTCCGCCTTCTGCCTCCTTTTTCTTGCTGCGTCACTCCCGTGTCACGTGCTGTACGTGGCTGTCCTTGTTTACGTGCTGCATGTAGCAGTTCTTGTGTGTCCTTGCTGGCGCCACCAAGTCTGGGTTTGCTCACATGTCCATTCTTATGGAGATACCTCTCCACAAATCCCCCTTTTTCTTTTTGAGCAATCCAGACTTGTTTAACAGCGCGGGGCAAAACAGTAATCAAGAAACTTTCATATAAAACATAATAATAATACAAAAACTACAACAGTTACAATACAAAAAGGAACAGTTACTAATACAAAATAGAATCAAATCTTTCAACCATCCCCCTAAACCCAAACTCTTCAACCAAACATCAAACCCTGTAACTACATTGCTTGTGTATCATGCCAAGGATTTAAGGGTNTTTCCTGCACCATGGGGAGTACTGCAGCTCCGACCGCGGCCGCCAGATATGCAGCCTCTAGCAGCTGAGCTGCTGTAGCGCCTTTGGGAAGCACTCCCAGTGCATGTTTAGTTTTTGCATTATCACCTGGAAATTTTGTCATCTTTTACTTGTATTTTTGCTATCATAGTCTAAATTTAAAATCTAGGATGTCATACATTTAGGAGAATCTCTTTTAAAAGTTACCTTCCTTATGAAATATTGAAAGATACAGTCTGAACAACAGTTGTTACACCTGTGTCTCGTTATTTGCAGGATACTTTGAAAAACAAACACGAGCAATTTCTTTAAATCCAAACTAGCTATTGCAACTTTTATTTATTTATCTCATTTATTTATTTATTTATTTATTCGCAGTACAACGGCGACCACGGACCCCACAACGGGCCCGGCGCAGCAGGTCCCCCGCGTGGCACCATGATCCCTCTATAATAGCATTTCGAATGATCCCCTTCCACCAACTCACCAAATCATTGCCCCCCCTCCTCCGCCCCAAAAACCGTGGGTCACGCGATGCAGGCAGGGGGCACACCAGGCATAATTTGGGTCAGAAATGGTGGGGTAGGAGGAAAGAATTACTACTACCCCCGGGTGGCTGGGGCTGTTCATTTGGGGAATAATTAGGGAGCTTAGAAGTATACTCATCTTTCGCCAAGTCCTTCAATTTCCAGAGCAGGCCCTTCAGTTGTCTGTTGCCAAAACGCAAGTTCTCGTCTTCCTGCTTTTCGGCAGGCAACTCCGGTGTCGAAGGAGGAAGCAAAGGATAGGAGGCTGGAATCGGTGGTGGATTAATGGGCGGTGGAGGAAAATTTTCAGTCAACACGTCCTCCTCGTCGTAATCGGACTCGTCTTTGGATACTGAGCTTGGTACTGGCGGTTCTTCCTTTTGTTCTCTTCCCAGCGCCTTCGCCGCACCTCCAGTTTTAGGTCGAACCACCGCGTCCGCTGCTATCGCCACTGGTGTGGACGCCGTTGCCACTCCAGCAGGTGCGGGCGGCGGAATCCTCAGCGCTGGAATCCTCAGCACCTCAAAAAGCTGCATTGAGGTAGACTTCGAGCCCCCAGGCTCAGAGGTAAAGGCTGTAAAAGCAGCAGCAGCCGCCGCTCGTTCGCGCTTCATTTCTCTCCTCTTCATTTCCCTTACTGTTTCTTGGATCAGCCGCCATAGGGTCGCCATCTTGGTAGCTTCTTCCGAGCCTCGGCTAACATCTTCCTGGAGGTGTTTGCCAACATCTTCCCAGGTGCTCAGCTCTAAAGCCATCGCAACACTGAGGATCAGGCCTTTCTCTTTAGCCCACTGCAATAACCACTTCAAATCATTGCCATCATAAGATAACCCTTTCTCAGAAAAGATATGTTGGAGGCGCTTAACCACTGCTTGCTCTTCTTTGGCAAGTGTGGACTCCATTGCTCCACTCCGACTGCTTGCCTGATCAGGGCAAGATTCCCTTTAACACACGCATTTTTTCCAGCCATCAGGGCAATGGCTGCTTTCGTCGGCTTTCCCGCTACCCTCTCCTTCCAGCTGTCTTCATACGCTTCTGTGAAGCAACAGCAGGAGGGTCCCTATTCGGGCGCCACTTGCGGCGGGAGATCAATGGACAA
This sequence comes from Brachypteracias leptosomus, assembly GCA_013401335.1. Classification (NCBI taxonomy): domain Eukaryota; kingdom Metazoa; phylum Chordata; class Aves; order Coraciiformes; family Brachypteraciidae; genus Brachypteracias; species Brachypteracias leptosomus. The sequence goes on from VYZX01015782.1 coordinate 33,812, forward strand.
CACATACACGGACTAATGTAATCCAAGCATTGCCGTTTATTGCCCGAAGCTCACTCATTATATACCCACCAGTGCTGATCACGTGCTGGAAGCACAACTCTGATTGGTAACAAACTCTGCCAGGCGCTAAGCAACGTCTCCTGATTGGCCAGGCACTGCTCTCAAGGGGCCACCCTTAGTTCCGCCTTCTGCCTCCTTTTTCTTGCTGCGTCACTCCCGTGTCACGTGCTGCACGTGGCTGTCCTTGTTTACGTGCTGCATGTAGCAGTTCTTGTGTGTCCTTGCTGGCGCCACCAAGTCTGGGTTTGCTCACATGTCCATTCTTATGGAGATACCTCTCCACAATTAGACATCAAAGAGAAGGAGATTAGAGGCCTGTTAATTATGAGAAAAGATTTCAGTCTTTTTGTGACTTACTAGTAAAAGGAGAATCCACATGGAAGAGAACTCTTAATCAATCCTATCTGTGCACAAATTATATGTACTTAATAATCTCTGAAATGTCTGTCAAATTCAGCTCTGTCAAATCAATTAAAATTGGCCAATGAGTTTAAAAGTTCTGTTAGTGATTTACTAGCAGATGATAGACAGATGGATAGCATGATCTTGCCAGCTTAATTTCTTTGATAAACTAGGATTAGCAAAAAGTCTACTTCAGTTCCTAGCTAATTTGTCACTGTAAAATCAATCTAGTAGGTACAAATCATGTTCTATATCCTTAATGGTTTACTTCTTTTGACTAGGTTGATTTTTAGGTTTTTTGCTATTTATTTTTTTTTTTTTGGTTAGACTGCAGTCAAGGCAAATGTTTTTCAGTCAGAAGAATAAAGAGGTGGAAGCCCTTGAGAATAAGCATCATCACAACACTCTGCAATTGTCTGATTTTCTGATGGAGAGCAGGTATCTTGGGACTAGTCAGGTGGTTTTGGTAATGGTTAAACCCAGTGCCAGCTCTAGACATCCGCTGGTCTAAATAGAATGACACTGGTTTCCTAAACCTGCCTAGTGTAGTAGGCAGGACCCTGTCTTCCCTCAGGATCTATGTAATTTTATGTCCTGCATGTTGCATTAAATACATTTTAAATACAAGATAACTGTACAGCCTCATGCATATCACTGTTCCTTTTTTTATAAAGTCAGATTTAAGTTCACTACTGAAATCTCTACCTACTTACAGCTTTTCTTGCTTAGTCTAACTTTCTGTTGAAGCTCTGCCATTAATGATGAAACACCTGAATCCAGTGCTCCTAGCACGTTTTGTAAGACCTCTTAATTTTCAATCATTTTTTATAGTCATAGTGTGGTGTAGGTGGGAAGGGACCTCTGGAAATTATCTAGCCCAACCCCCCTGCTCCAAGCAGAGCCAGCTGGAGCAGCTGCTCAGAGCTGATTTTTGGTTTAGCGATGAGGTTTCTTATATCCCAGAAATAGCCTATATATCACAGCACTGTTCCTAAATTTTTAGGAGATGATTTATATCTATTTCAATATTGTTAATATCTCTAGAATTAACAATGTCAAGTGAATGCAGCTGCTAGGATCCAGAATCACAGCCATTTGGGTCCTTCTGTCTGATCAGAGTCTTCTTGCTTAAGCTCAGAAATAAGTCACTGATGAGTCATTCTATTCAGATGCCTCAATGAAGGCGTAAGTAAAGCAAAGGTCAACTTGGATAAAGTCAATCCAGTGGATGCAAGTAAAGAACCCTCCTGAATCAGCATAGTCAGAAACAAACACTTACTCTATTTGCCTTGATAAAATTAAATGCACCTTGAAAAACCTTTATGGAATGATTTTTATACCCCAGTAAGAGTACATAAGACAAAGAGTTAGGCCAGGTATAGATATCTACTTCTTGAATGGTTAAATGTAACTTCTGATTTGGGAGGGGGGGAGGTGTCCATTTATTTGCCAAAATATCACTGTCTCACATATCTGGAAATAGAGCATATCTTACAGCTATAGCTGCAAATGGGGCGTTGTGATACACAGACCAAGTGGCCAGTCCTTTATGACCAGTATTCCTTTGGGAAGCATGATTTAACAGTTGCCCTCAGCTCACCATTAGCAATCTCAAATCATTTTTGCTTCCATCTTTAAGAAGCCTTGGTATTTCTTAGGTATGAACATGGATCAGTGGCCTTTATTCTGTTCTGAAAGGATTAAGGAAACATTAAAAAAAAGAATCTCCCAAACAAAAAGTAAGTGAAAAATGCCACCTCTGTAAGCTCACTCAAAGGAACATAACTTCTGTATTTTATGCATATGTCTAGTTCTTCAGCCTGCCTTTGCACAAGTAAAGCAAGAATTTGACTCTCTGGTTTTATAATCTATGTAATAAAAAATACATATCAATGAGAAAGGCTAGCAGCTGGCTTCTGATGCATACAGCAGAGCAGTTCCCCAGGGGATCTTGCCAGTCATCTTAGATGGTTCAGATACCAGCTGACAATCTCTACATGCTAGATCCTGTATTTCTGCAAGTACTGATTATGACTTTGAGCAGAGTATTTTTCTCCCCTCGCCCACCTCTTTTGTGTGGTTTGTCAGTCCCTATAAAAATTTGTGCAATTTTATTGCTGCTGCTTTCCCCGTACTCATCCCTCTAAGCCACATCTGGTATGTTACATGTCTCCACCTGAAAGACTTCTGCTGGCTTTTCAATAGCTTCAGTAAAGTGATATTGGCATAGTACTTCAGAAAAGTGGAGGCCCCTTTGCAGCACAAATCATCTCCATCTGCCATTGAACCAATAAGTTTAGTACTGATATTTTTGCCTATGACTATTTTGAATCAGCAGCTATGCTCTTGTTAACAGGAATTGTGTAAGAGGTTCATTTTTCATTGTAATTTACATGCAAATCCCTCTGCATACAAGCACTTACTTTGTATACATCTATACATAGGTTTCTCTATGTGCAAATGTACTTAAAAATGGATATAGGCACAAAAGCTATGTGACTGACCTGGGGTGAGGAAAATTAATATCCTTAACCCAGTAATCAACAGAAAACCTATATTCATAGACTTTATTAATAGAGTTTCCCAAGATTTTGTGCCTCATAGTTGAACCACACAAATTCACATGTCCCTTCCCCTCTGTACCACGCAATATCTGTCTTATTACAAGCGCCAGATTTTTTGCTCCATCTCAGGTTAGCACCTCTGACACTCGCAAAGCTCCCTATCACTTTTTGAAAAAGCAAAAACACTTGCTTTGACAATTAAACAATTCTCTTTACAGCATACAAAATGTGTTCCGCTCACTAGAAAAATAAGGAAAGTTGTTTGCTCTTTTTCTTTTTTTTTTNTTTTTTTTTTTTTTTTTTTTGCAACGCACTTCCTGTTTTACCAATATCAAAGTGAAGTATCATTGATGGAAGAGAATGAAAAACAAACCTTAGGCAGATCAGGTGACAAATACATTTGGCATTCCCATTTTGTCATTAGAAAAGTTTAAAAGAAATCTCTTTGACTTATCTCTTTGACTTCAGAAAATTAATTTTTAACCTGAAGAAAATTTAGAAACTCCTAAAAGCCCCCATCAGGAGCTGCTATTTGGTGTTGTGGGACCTGGCAAATAGCTGTACAGATTTCTACTATCAGTCTTTTTGACTCATCCTTCTCCAGTTTCCTTCTCAGCACCTTCTGTTCTGTGGCACTGGGAGACTCTGCCTCCCACCAGCTTGGCATTGCTGAGCACTTCTAAGAGTTGTGGAAGGTAAAAACAATAGGATTTTCTACCTTTCCTACTGGTTATCCCTGGGAGAAATGGAACAACTTCTTATGTGATAGTGACATAACAGTGCAGAGCATAAACACATATCAAAGCCCCAGATGATGATACAAAAATATGGATATAGCAGGAAATTAAAATGCTCTGTGATTATTTCCTTTTGAATCAATAACTTTCCATAGCTTCATTTTTATTTTACATTTTTAATACAAAACACTCAGAATACAAGAAGTGTCAGGCTTTTTGTTAAAAGATGATGTATGTCCCTCAAAATTATGAACAGGTGTATAAAAAACTGGTAGTCCTAATAAGGCAAACTGATAACCTGGATACATCTATGCAGAGTAATGACTGAACAATAGGAGAGGTCAAGATGTCTCAAATACTTGCTTGTAAATTGCTTGTAAAAATTAATCTTTCTTCTTGAGATATACTCGTTCCACATCTTGAATTATTTTGACAACGCATCCCAAAGGTTTTCCAAGCTACTTTTCAGTGTTAAAACTTTTCTAGAAAATTGCAGGAAAAAGTATAAAAATGTACATTGATAAAAACTTCACCATAATCATGTGGAGTGTCAGCACTTTAAAATTCATATTAATATTTAATCAAAACTGGACAGAAAACTTCCTGTTTATAAGAAGACCATATGTGTAAACAGAGAACAACTTCCCTTTGAAGCTTTAGGAATTAATGCAGCAGTTTTCCAAATAATCTATTATTTCTGAAATACTGCAAAAAATGAAGTGGCTCTACTCTGTTTTGGGAATTGGGCAGGACATAGCTGATATGAAGTAATAGCTGATACGAAAAAGGTTGTGATTTACCAACTGCATTGTTAAATCAGAATATTTCATGCTCTGTGGGGAGAAATAATACAGGAAAGAACGAATGTATGTAATTATGGAGATAAACAGTGCACACTTTTTCAGAAATAGCAGCCACCACATTATGAACTCATCCTGGATAGGAATGAAGAGGCACAAGCAATGATCCTTCACAGTGCTACAACACCATAATGCTTTGCACTCTTTCAAAACATTATTTCAACCTCTGGGATACGCAGGAGCATTATGAAACCCCAGTTGACAGAAGAAAAAAAGAAGACTGGTATGAATATACTAGAAATAGGCAAATAAAACTTTTGTTTTAGTCTATATGCATCATTAAGAAAAAAAAAAAAATCTTAAATGCAACATTCAGGTATTAAATCTGGAACTATACTCTAGACGGATGAATTGGCGTGAGGAAAGTATTTTAAGTACAGGCAACACAGCAGTCGTGGAGCTGATCAGACTTACTGTTTGGAGTAACTCTCTGTGGGCTTAGCACATTTTCCCCCATTCCTCTGGAGGGGACTGCACAAGGGAGAGCTGCATGCAGGGTTTCTTACCTTGGCTATTTCTTTGATTATCACAATGGGTCAAAGGGAATCATGTCATAGGTGCCAGCTTTCAGTAACTCAGTTGTACCATCTCTTCCATCAGAAGGTAGCCAATGTCCACTGGAGGAGAACATTTCTTCCTCTCTGCAGAAGGGAGAAATGGTTCTGGCTAGAACTTTCCTTCCCAAGACACTGTCTTCCACACAGTTAAGAATAATTGCTAATAACAAAAATCAGTTTCTCATTTATATTCACAAAAAGTTACCAAAGGTGGAAACAGATCAAAAAAACCCCCAAGAGCTAAAATGATTTTACACAGAAGACCCTACCATCACTGCAGAAAAGTGGATATTATCCACTCATTTTTAGATATAGTAAATATTCCCTTCCCTTTTGAAAATATTCCAGAAATATTATTTGTCTTGCTAATAAACTCAGATAATATATTAATTACCTGAGTTATTTGTTAAAGTAGCCATTAGTTCTGAAA
>VYZX01015783.1:183-15441 GCA_013401335.1 Brachypteracias leptosomus
GCACTTGATCCCACTGTCTATGTCATTGATGAAGGCATTAAACAGTGCTACCCACAGTACAGACTCCTGAGGCACATCATTTATCACTGATTTCCATCTGACCATCAAGCTATTGACCACCACCCTCTGGATGTGACTATCCAACAAATTCATTAGACACCAAACTGTCCACTCATCAAACCCATATCTCTCCAATTTAGAGAGAAAGATGTTGCGGAGAATCTTGTGAAAGGCTTTACAGAAGTCCGAATAAACAACATTTGTAGCTCTTCTCTTGTCCACTGATATATTCACTCCATTGTAGAAGGCCTCTAGGTTGGTCAGGCTGAACATGCCCTTGGTTAAGCCATGCTGCCTGTCTTCAATCATCTCCCTGTCCTCCATGTACATTAGCATAGCTTCTAGAAGGATTTGTTCCATAATTTTCCCAAGCACAGAGGTGAGGCTGAGGTAGTTCCCAGGGTCCTCCTTTCTACCCTTTTAAAAAATGGGTGTAATGTTTCCCTTTTTCCAGTCACCAGGAACTTCACCTGACACCATCACTTTTTCTTTTCTTTAATGCTCTTAAAGAGGATTTGAGTTTTTCCTTGGAGTCCTGGGAACTCACCTTCACACCAGCCACACTAACACGTGCAGCCAGAAGTGCAGGCAAAAAGTGAGGATGCTTATGGACAAGACTGTTTCTCAAGTATGTGCACCTCTAAATGAACAGGGTGAAAGTGTGATGAATTACATCCACAGCAATACATTTCCTTCTGTCTTACTGCTGAGCTCCACGCTCAGAGACATGGTCATATTATATGCAGAGCTTACGAGATGCGCACGCTAATATTACAGCTGCCACTTAGAAGGGTGGTGGGGAGGGAGTAACAAATGCTGCATTGTCAGTCTGCAACAATAAAGAATAATTTCCATTCCTTGTGCACAAGAGCTCCAATTATAATCTAATTCAATTCAGATTAACTATGCTTTGATGGCATTTCCATTACATAAAAAATAAATTTATTAGCCAAGTATAATGTGTTTTGACTATAGTTCTAATGCTAATAAGGAGCCTGTTTAACTGCCTTAATGCTGCATTTTAACTACAGTTATAAGCCATTTCTTCAAAATTTATAATCAGGGTGTGCAAATATTACACTGGAAACTTAGAGAAAGGAAAATTATCAGGATTTACAGGTGAGCTGCTAATAAAGGCTTATAATCCATTGGGTTTAAATCCCACTCATTAAGAATTTTCAAAGCATGCTTTCATCAAAGCGTCTTTCCAGGTGTTTTGTCCTGGGCTAATCTCATGGTCTGGTGAAAGGTGGCATACGTGATGGGATCAAATTAATGCTGCTTTATCTAAGGGTTGTTAATGACTCATTGCAGGTAGATCTAACCCACAGACACTTAATCTAATTTAGCACAAGAGCCATGTCTTTTATACTCTGTGAATGATCTCAATATCTTTTGTACCACCAGCCTCTCCAGTAACCATCATCCTCTCTCTCTGAGTTCCTCATGGGTTTGTCTCCTGCTCATTGCTTGTATTTTAGTGTCTGTTGTGCCCTCTTTGCCCAGTGCACAACTGGAAAGAGTCTTATAGCTAGTTAGCCATTCTGATTAGTGGAGCACATATTTATGTTTCCACCCAGGGCTTTAGGGCATGTGTTTGAGCTTTTTCAAATGAGAAACCAAAGTAATCTTCCCTCCTGCCCAAAGGAATCATGAAGCTGGATCCGCTCTGCATCACTTTGCTGGTCTTCAAGCCATCATTTGCCTTTGGGCAGGCTGTGCACAGGATACATGGCAAGGAGTCCAGAGGCTGACAGCTTCACTGTTTGCCAAAATATGAGGCTTCTATAGAGCAAGAACAAACCATCAAACTGTACACCACAAGGAAACACACTCAGTATATGTTCACCCCATTTACTGAAGAAAAGACCTACCTTGACAATTCTGTCTCAAGGTAAATGATAATTTTTGTGTAATTTGCAATTGAATTGAAATGGCCCCTGCTCCGGCAGCTTGCTTTAGTCAACAAACAGTTGTCTTGGAAGAAGCTGGATCCCCCAGCTATGGAATCACTCAGAAATGGATGTAGTAACAGATGGAAAATTCTGATTAATCCAAATTTATATCTATGGAAACTCCATGTTAATTACATTCCATGGTGACAGAACACCAGACCCCTGCTGTACTTATGATTTACTTTCTATTCAGATTTACTTCTCATTGATGCCATTAGTTTATGTGAACAGAAATTAACATTTGATTTCCTTTTCTTTTTCACAATTTTTTTTCAGAACAAAACCACCTTCACTGAGAAGTCATCATTGAATCAAATTATATCTGGGGGAAAATAATTTTTAAAAAAATCACCAAACAACACCTCCCCCAAGTTTTTAAGTAATGTCTTCTAAGAGGAGGGGGAAAACAGAAGTGCCAAAGGAAATTTGGGCCATTAGTCAGCCTTCTCCAATTATTTATGATGAGCAATTTATCCACTCTTTTTAATACTCTTATGGGGAAAATGCATTTTCCACGAACTGATCAACAACTTAATATTTATTTTTTCCTCAGCTTAAATCTTCTTTTTATTGCTTAACACACATCTGTAGACAATATATCTAAGCCCCCTAGTTTGTAATTTTCTTTGCAAGTGCAGTTGCTTACAGGAGCAAGAGATTTATTATAGCAATCTAAAAGATCAAGAAACAACAAGATCTAATGACTGGACTCTAAAGTGGGATTAATTGACTCCAGATATGCTGCATAATTTTTTCTTTTCTTTTTTTATTTATTTATTTTTATTTTTTTTGTTGTTTTTGTTTTTGTACAGTTAGGGCAATTAGTCATTGGGAGATAAGGCAGACTGCCTATTATTGCAAATCTCTGAGACAAGACTTTCTGAAATACATATTTTAGCTAAACCAGAAGATGGGAGCTACCTGTCAAACTCCATGGCCTTTTGTTTGTGGATGTCAGATTAGAGGAGCATAATGTTCCATTCCAGACTTAAAATTTATGAAATATTTATTTCACAGTTGATCTGTACTAGTCACCTAGGTCAAATAGTAGGTCAAGCACTTGTGATGAACCAGACAAGCAGATACAAGCATCACCATGGGGCAGAAAATGGCAATCTTTACCCAGTTCAGTGCTTCAGCTAGATCCTCAGAATGATGACCAGAGAGCTGAAGGCAACCTGCAGTTCTAAAACAGCAGGTCAAGTGACAATTTGAAGGGAAACAACTAACATTGGAATGAAATATCACCACCTCAGATGGCAGGTTACAGCTGCTGAAAATGTGCTCATTTGCTCATTTCTAATCTGTAAATTAGATATAAATTTGCAATTTATACATAACAGAAAAAAAAAAAAAGAAATCAAACAAAACTCAACCCTCAAAAACTGTATTAAAACTTTATTCCAGAGTACATAAACAGAATCACCATGTTTCCGTGTAAGGTGGTAACAACCTCTCTTTTGTGCTTAGTGCCAGTGACACAACATCTGGAAAGGTGTTCAGTTGAAACACCTCATTATCAGAAAGAGCCGGAGGCACTTCAGAGGCATCCACTCAAACAATTAAAGAGGTAGGAGGACTGTGCTGGGAGGAAACAGCCTCTGAATAACTTGGGAAAGTGATGACTAAGGCACTGTGTTGGCTCTTTCTGACTTTCATGGGAGGTTTTACAGAGGTTTCAATGGGATCTTGATGAAGGACAAAGATATGCTAATCAATGGCAAATGTTCAAAATGTGTGAAAAAGAGGAGGAAGAGGAATATTTAGCTACTGCACAGAGTAGAAAAGAGGTGGAATTAGAAGGGAAAAAATAGAAGTGAACTATCCTAAAATGTCAGAATATATAACAGGAAAATGATGAAGAGAAAATGGGTGGAACCATTCCATGGAACAGAATAGGATTTTTGATTTTAAGCTAACTTCACTTATAGAAAAAGTATTAGGAGTTGACATGACATAGCCTGGAAATCGAGATTTCCTAATACTGGGAAATAAGCCTGGATAAGGCTCTGAGAAATTTTTGGTTGATTGTGGGAGTCCAAGTCCAGATTCCAGTTTGTTATCTCTTTTGCAAGTCTGAGCCCTCTGACCTGAGTATATCCAAAACAAGAGGTCTTCAAAACCACAAGGTTGCCTTTTCGAGTTCTTTCTCTATCAAAGTTTCAGAGTAAATAGTGAAAGGTGAAAATGCTTTCACCTCAAAACCATGTAACTAGTTCCTAGCATGAAGTATACTCTGACACTAGATGCAGCAAAAAAGGAAGATGACTTTTTGATAAGATCCCTGAATATTATATATATATATATAGTTGCAGATCAGGTTTTAGAGGCTTATGTCTTACTGCTCATTATGGGAAAATCTATCTTCTTATGGAGATGAATTCAGCATCTGATGAACAGTGAGTTCGCAGCACCTGAACTTCTGACCTGCTCAGTGAAAAAGTGCCATGCCAGTTCTCACCTTTTGCCTCCTTATTATCTGCTGTTTATGTACTCCTGTCCAAAAACCTCCAAATATATAAATGATGAATAATGAGGAGTCAGAGGAAGGAAATCTGGTCAAATAGTTCTTTCCATTGAGATTAATTATATTTATTTTTCTCTTTTTCTATTTTTTTTGTGTGTGTTTTGTTGTCGCTTCTTTTTTCTTTTATTATGATTGCTGTTTGCTTTGTTTCTTTTTGTCTGGAGGGTCCCCACTACAAGAAAAATGACCAACTCTAATAAGAGGCAGTTGTTATCAGCTTACTGATCAGTAAGTAACTGGATCCTGCAAGGACCCATGGGCTTTTGGTTCAACAAGAGTCAATGACCACTGAAGATACACAGCCTTTCTCAGCATTGATCCTTATTTATACAATTCAGGAAAACCCTGAGAGCAGGAGAAACCATGCTGATGGCAACATAGCCTTGAGAAGCTGTGGTTCCCTCGAAGCCTGTAAGTAAAGCCTCAAGTTTTCTTCTGATTCTGCAGCTGCTGCAATGGATACAGAATGTCTGTGTCGAAATATTTTAATAGCTTTAGTTATAATATAGAAATATGTTGAGCTCCTTTCATATGCATCCTCCCTCTTTTAGCACTTAGCCTTCCTTTTGTTCTTTGTGGAGGTGCTGGATAATGCAAATAATGCACTAAAGTGGTTCTTTCCAAGGAAAGACACAAAGCAGAATATATGAGGAAGGAAAGAGAAAAATGGTGAGGTACAGAAAGGCAGTAAGTGAGAACTGAAAAATAAATTGCAAGAGTCTTCTAAAAATAATTTATAGGAGAAAAATTGTAGTCATCTCCACACTGCTATCAAAACAGTCCATCTGTTTGGATTGCATAGAAGCAGCCCCTAAGCAAGGAGCAATGATTAAGCAATTATTCTGGTAAGGTAACAGCCCCCATGCCAAGCTAGCAGAGCTGCTGTACACCTCTCTCTGTTTTGTGTCAGCCAAACAGTACAGACTTCTTGGCACATTTGCACCAGCCTCTCTACTCCAAACCTGTGGTGGTCTTCTCTATATGTGGTTCTCTACAACCAGAAAGGCCTTAACCCCACTGTTTACTTCCTATATGTCCTACACTGGATCCATCACAGCATCTACACTCTCTACAACCATCCTCTAGAAAAAAATCTTGAATGTGCTGGTGAAACCTTCTGCCACATAATAAGTAAGGAAAGACTGTAAGTGGTGACCAGCCATGGTGTCTAGCCTAGTCTTCTGGAAAATCTGGTGCACCATCGTAAGTGCTTTCCTCTGTACTTTGGGACCAACTGCAGAGTGAGCAAAAATGGGATTTTATTCTGAGAACACTAGTTGTGCAGAAACTGGATAGACTGAGGAGGAAAAAGAAAGACTTACATCCCTGTAGACTCAGGTGCCAGCATGGGCACTCACTTCATAGAGCAGGAAAGTACTGAGCACATGGCCTGTAACAGACTTCATATTGCCTGAAATGGGAGCTCACTCAGCAGAACAACAGCGTGAGAAATGGGCTGTGGAGAGACCAGAAGGAAGAACAGGATGGAGTGTACTGAACAAACAAAGAGGAAATCATATAATAGGAGAAAAGGTATGGTCCTTGGCAAGAACTCTGGTAGTAAAATCTATCTTAACAATATCACCTTGTAAATTTGTTGAGTGCATGTAACTCTGCTTCCTCTGGATAATATTTTTATTATGAAAAAATCCCTTTCGCAAAAGATAAATATGTTTCAAAGGAAGTTTGAGTGGAGTTTCAACAGATCACACTTACACAGTTATAAAAATAAAAGAAATGCAACATTCTAACATTGCTTGGGGTACAAATGAGAAATTTGTAGCCAGCTGCAAGTCTCTTTGTTTTCTTTTCCAAATTAACAATGAGGAGGCCAGCTCAGTTTGCTTTCTTGACATTATAGCCAGGGAATATTTCTTTTCATGCAGGTTGGCTGTGGCTCGGGGGGATATTAAACCGTTTGCATTAATAATAATCAAGGACTATCTGCCATCAAAACAAGTCATAGACTCGACAGTCTGATTACATCATTTTAGAGAGGAAATGAAGTTTAGCATTTCTTTAAACATAGTGAAACGAATTTAAGAAGTTACTAAAAGACCATTAAAACTCATCTCCCACTCATTCAGTTTCATTATGGATAAAAATCAGCAGACTGGGAGAGAGGGAACGTCTTAGATACCCTGACCCTTGTGAGCATTTTGTTAAGAATGACTTGTGATAAAAAGTGCATTTCAAATCAGACAAATGCAAGGTACTCCATCTAGGAACCAAGGATACAGACCATACTCAAAAGGCAGATATATGTTATGCTGAAACAAGATCTAAGTGTGGTGCTGTAACAAAGAATGCAAATAAAATCTTTGGGTGAATAAGCATTAAGTTAAAGTATAGAAATGTTATTAGTTACAGGACTTGTGAGGTTTTTCCTGGACTTTTTCCAGCAATCACACTTCCAAAAAAGATATTAATTAAGAAAGATTTGGAAATTATCTTAAAAGGATAATCTAGGATAGAGAAACATGCCTTTAGGAGGAAATCAGTTTCCCCATCTATTTAGTATACTTGTAGATGATTGAAGGTTGACCTGGTCATGGGTTATATGCACTTTGAGAAGGAAGAGCTTTCTGACTGTAAACTGATCTTCAATTTAAAAGTAAAAACAAACGAAGTGTACCAGCCAGTGTTCAGAAGATGAAACTAGATAAATTCAGACTAAACCATCAGTGACAGAGTATATCAAGATTTCATGCTAGTTCTTCATCAATTGAACTATTTGACTTAAGACCGAGCTACAGCATAGCCATCTGATAAACAAAAGACAGGCAGACATTATAGAACTGGCACAGAAATTACTGAATCTACAAAGCTGGAGGAGCACAAAGCTACTAGAGCATCAGGTCCCCTGTGGACAACTACATCTCTGTAGTATGTAGCAGGGAGGAACTGAGGGTGTCCTTACTGCTGCTGAAGCTCTGGCAGCCTGTCCATTCTCTCAGTACAAGACTATGTATTTCCTCCAAGTCCTTGACCTGCAGCTCCAAGCACAGTTAATGATCCAAGAAAATAGTTGGCCCCAACCTGTGGTTTCCTGTGGCAGATGAGAGCCTTCTGCACTGTGCAAACCTCAAGGGACTTGTGTTTCCACTCCCACTTTTGCTGTCCAAGTGCGTGCAGTGGCAGTTGCCTGTCCCAGTGCCTTGCCTGGAGTCCTCCCATGCTACCCATGGCTAGGGGAGGAGTTGCTCAGCTCTCCCACCACCCACATGGTGGATGACTGCCCCTTGTCTTCACATTTCCTTGTTGGAAAGTCAGAACAGATTCTCATGATTTCGAATCATACTTATTCTCATTCACAACTATTTTGCATCTGTTAATTTACAATTCCCCTCCTTTTTCTCTTACTCAGATACGGAGTGGTTTACTTAATGATTCAGCCCTAACTACAAAAACACATCTATTCAGAAAACTACCTGATGTGTTGATGCTTGTTTTTTTTTTTTCCATCATCATCCATTTAGCATTGACAGTGATTAGTACATCTTGAAAATGTATTGTTTAACCATAGCAGATAACACATTTTCAAATAATACTATTTTCAGCTTTAGTCTGTAAAAAGTGGTGATTAGAAATATATTAATTATCTGCTACACTCAACTTGTTTTGTTGTCTAGAAGAAAGCCCATCTCAAGCTACATTTACAGAATTAACTTTAGGGAAGGATAGAGATTATGTCAAGTTTTAGATGATCATTATTCTTACAGGCTGAGGTATCCAAAACGAGCCCAGTTGCAGCTAAAATTTTCTTTGAAGAACATAGTTAAACTCAGCACTTTTGGATGTTTGTAGTTGTGGAGTTTTCAGTATTATCAGAAATATTTCAAGTGTAAATTATTTTTTTTTCCCTTCACTATTTGTTTGGAAGACAAAAAAGAAAATAAAGATTTATCTTATGTGTGTGCATGTGTATATGTGTACACATATATAATTTTTCACTTCTTATATGTTCTAAAATTGTATCTCTCCTACACAGATCTTTTTTCAGGCCTGTAACTGACTGTTAGTAACGTTAAAATAAGCATTATTCTATTCATTCATCCATTGCGACAAAACCAAGTTTTACTGAGTAGTAATGTGTGATCCTTTTTTCTTGTTAGATAGAAGGAAAATACTCAGACAAAAGCTTCTGCAACTCTCTAAGTATGAATAAATTATTTTGGTATGCCATGGTAGGTATATTACGCAACTAGAAATTATTATGAACCTGAAAAAAGTCCTTATCCACTTTAGTTAATCCTCAGTAATTCATTTGATTAGATTTAGGCTTCCTTGTTTTGATTTGTTAAAACCAAATTCAACAATGATTGGTATGTTTTAAAAACAGAACAGCAAAAAAGAACTGATGTATTTATAGAACCTGTTATAGTGGTTTCAAATGCTGCAAACAGGCTTTGAGTAGATCCATTAGAAACACTTTTAAGAATGAACAAATATGTTAGTGCTTTTTATTTCAGACTTAAGCCACCACATTAAAACGAAATACTGTATTATTTTACAGGATAGCACATAAGATTTTGACCTTCCAGGGGACACACAGAATCACCCTGGGATTTCCAGGTCAGCTGCAACCAGACTCTCTCTCAGAGACAATCTTTATCTTTTTAACTTTTACCTACATCTGCACTTCAAAAAAATGATGATCTATCAGCTTTCTGCTCAGTCACATAAACTGAATGGGGTTTGCTTTCTTTCATGGCTGGCTCTGAATGGAGAAGTCGTTCTGATTCTATACTCACTATATTTTCACAAGTAATTACTATATTTTTTCCCTTTTGTAGAGCATGTGTGTACAGACAAGCTACGGCACTGTGAATAGACGTTCATATGTACACCATCACATTCATGTATTCTGTAGGTGTCCAGAAAATTCTTCTGCCAACTCCTTGAAAGGACCCTGTGTTCAAAGAAGTCTGGAGAGTCACTAAAGGAAGGTGGTGAAGGATCTCAGGTTCTAAATTGCCCAGTGCTCTTTACCAAGGACATAAAACTTGGTAGAGTCAAGTCAACTTCACTCTAACAAAGATCTTGTGTAAAGGAAAACTTGTATCAATAGAGGGGAATCTAAGATGAAGATCTCTGGGCCAACTGGCCATTCTCTGGCCAGTTGATGTCTCAGCATTACTGAATAGCTACCGCTGCTGTGTCAGAGCCTAAGGATAGAGTCTGTTAGAATTGCAAATTATAAAAATCAGGGTCTTTGCTACTTCTTGGTTCTTTTGATCATTCCATTCACTACTTACTCCTTAATTTCATACACTGACACTGCTGCTTCCATAAATTATCACGTTTTAAGGTTTTATTGCTAGCAAAATAAACTTTGATGACATATTTAAAAGATGTCAAGGCTATGAAAATGAGTTTGTATTTGCAGAATTTATTTAAATTTTAGTATTTTCCATGTATTACAGCCAAAGGTGAAAAAAAAAAGTGTTTAAATAAAAGTGACACAGTGAAGGTCATTCTGGCCACAGACACAAGCAAAAATGACCTTGAAAGAAGTCCCATCTGCCAGGTCTCCCCATCCGACTGAAACAGGGAGTTGCTTTTTAGCCAACCCATGCTAAATAGAATGAACTCAACACAAAATGTGGCAGGCAGCTTCTTGTCAGTCTAACTAATTAAAAAAAAAAAAAAAGCAAACAGATGGACAAGCAGTAACTCTTATTCAACAGGAATTTGGGCACTTTAAGTGACAAGGCACTGTCATAATTTTCTTATGTTATAAAAAAGAGTATCCTTATAAATCTGTTTCCAGGTTCTGGATCCTAGTGCCTGATGCTGTGGTTTTGATTTTCTCCCTGCAACACACACATGCACCCCTCCCTATTGTTCTTCTGCCTTGTAATGCAAGAGCAGGTGTCTAAGTAGTTCTTGGAGAGATGGGAGAGGAAAGGGTAAAAGAAACAAAAGATCACAGGTTTGATTTAATTATGCCACCTCAATTTATACATTCAGCTTTTGCACTAGTGAATTATTATCACATCAACAGCGAGTGGGGGAGGATTGCTAAGAGGAAGGGTGATTGCTTCTAAGGAGCAGTGATCCTGAAAGCAGGCAAATGAAAGAGGGGAGGGAGATGCAATCCCTGAAGCTTGCTCTGATAGGAGAGAGAAACTAGGTGCAAGAAACAGCGCACATGAAATAAAATGAACTGAAATGAGATGCTGCCAGGAAGGGCTTTGAACAATGTTCTTCAAATTGGTGCAAGAGCAACTGGATCCTGCAGATGATTGTAAGGATTAAAAGAGGAGGAAGAAAGGGGATGGCCTATGCCAGAAAGCAATGATGATTGCTTTATTTACAACAGCTTGGACAGAGTTAAGGGGGGCTAAAAGAGAAGTGGAAGTTGCAGGAGCCGAACTGGAAAGGTGGTAGTTGAGTGTTAACCACACAGACAATGAAACTTGGTTGCTACTTTTGCAAAGAAGAATGAGCCTTTATTCCACCACATTGACATGACAGGAATCAGACATAACCATGGATAGAAAAATTCTACATAAAAAATAATAATGGAAATAATGGAAACATATGCTTTACAATGCATTTTTTTTCAACACTTTGTATATATAAACATATAAATAAATGATCTCATTTGAACTTTTGGCAACTCTGTTAAAGACTTTATAGTGTAAGGCATCAGTTCTGCATAGACTCACATGTGTAAGTCTGTACATGGCATAATGTTTGTAGGGCTTTATTCAGCACATAACAGTACGAATGTGTTTAAGCCTTTGCAGGGCAAGAAGAGTAGCAATCCCAGGAACTCCACAACTGATGAGCTGAACTGCCAAAGTCATGAGATTTGGCCTGAAAGTTATTAACATTTTCTGTGTGAGCCTCCAAAATTTTGCTTTTTGAACAGCCTCTTCTGACTTTGAGCATATGAGCCAACTCACTACAGTTTCTAGCGAACAAGGCCAGCTTTCTAGTCTCTTTGGGAACCCTCACTAGAAGAACCAGCTGGGACTAAATTACAAAAAGCTGCCAGATGGTGTAGCCACCTTTCTCTCTCCAACCAAAATGCCCAATGAGAAATAATTATGTGCTTGTCTAACTTACTATCTGCCAGCCCACTGATACTGCATCAGCTTACTATATATTCCTCTTCCCTCCACCATTTCAGTTTGAGTTGTCATAATTCACTGTCAATTAATTTTCCATTCTTCACTTTGACAGACTTTGAGTTTCAAGCCTGATATCAGTAACAATGAGGAGTTAAGTCACCTGGGAAGGAATTGGAGGATCAGAACCATAGGATATACCCCGGGCTCTTGGATTCCTCCAACTCATGCCTCTTTTTCTGTGCCAATACTGTCACCTACTCTTTCTGCCTTACCCATCCCAAACCTTCATGGTAGGGAGAGGGGAAGCTGCATCATTCTCCTTATAACTGATTTGAATACCTGTAGTGTGCTTAACTCTGAATACTCTAAAATCATTACTTACTCTCCTGAAAATATAAATAAGTTATTAAAAGGTTGTACTGGGGTCATTTTTTTAATTTTTCCTCTTATATATAGCTGAAAGCTCGGGTCTTCACATGAAGTGGAGGTGCAAATTACAGAAAAAGTTGATCAAATAAAGCAAAATTCTCAATAGAATCATTACAGTTACAGTGAGTGTCTGGCTTGTGAAATTTCTATACAAGCCATAATTTAGACAGATCAATGATTTTCAACACCAGTCTACAGACCACAATGGAATCTATAGACAAGTTCTAACAGATCTGCAAGCAAAAACTGACAGAAAGCAAGTGAAATGCAGATAGGTGACATCTCTTAGAGAGGAATATCTCCAACTGAATACACTAATGATTCTTAAACAAATAAAGGTTAAAAATCACTGGAATTGATTATTTTCTCTTTTACAGTGTGGCTAAATGTATTTTGTTCTTTTTAAAAGCCAACAACACAAATCCCAGCAACCACATTTCAGGGAAAATCTGAAACCCAGATGTCCTGGTCCTGCTCCCAGTTATCTGAGTGTTAAAATGAAAAATAACTTCATGAATGCCAATGCACTTCAAATCAGCATCAGCACTATCATCTGTGCAGAATAGAGTATAACAGAATCAATATCCACAAACCCCGGAGTTTTATCAGTCTTATCATTAGCAAGGCCAAATTGTGAAATCCTCAGTCTGTTCCTCTTGTCGCAAAACTCTTTCTGACTTAAAGGCTGAATTTGAACCTTGAGATTTGACCCATGCTTGGAGTCTCCCCAAAGTCTTTGCACAACCCTACCAATGTAATTACACTTCTGTACTTCAACCCCTCCAACAGAGTCCTGCATCAGACTCAAAATCTGCCCTTTTCTCTAGAATTCTACAGGGAAACCTTCTACCTTTAGGAACTGAAGAGGGTGTGAGAGGTTAAAAAATCTCTGCAGGACATGAACTCTGTTTCAAGCGTGACTCTGCTGCACTCATCAACCTAAAGAGAGAGCTGTCTGAGCATTAAAAAAAAAAAAAAAGCACATGAACCCCTCCTTCCAAAACCTACCAAAATGAAACTGTCTCCCTCACATCAAATGTTCCCACTTTTCAAGGGGAGTGGTGGTGATGGAAAAAGTGACAGGGAGAACAGATCTTGATGTGACAGATGTTAGTCATACTGCTTAATGCGCTACTGGAAAGCACTCAGATCGTGCAGTGATAAAGGCTGGATATGAAGCAGAGCAGAACATAATTCTTTCTTTTTCCATCATGTTTTGGAGTCTACATGCTTTACTCTCTCTCGAGCATGATCATCAGCTTTCTCTCTCATTAGGTCCAAATGTAATATGACAAACATTCGCACTTATTGATTTAATTCATTTGCTCAGCTGAATACACAGGACTAGGGAAATCATCCTTAGTGCCCTGAATCAAACATCTACGCTTTTGTCTGCATATATGAAAACTCTAAAATCTCACAATTCCCACAAGACTATAAATGTGACTGAATAGAAAAACAATCTCACCTTTACTTTCTGCACTCTTTCTGCCCTCCTTCATATTTTTAGATACTTACTGTTCTTAATTATTTCATTATTTATTCAGCACAGTCAAGGTACTCAGCTTAACAAGACACAAATATAATAACAATCCCTAATCCCTAAAGAGCTTATGCTGGTAAAAACAAGGATTACACATTGCTCCAGCTCTCCTTCTGACTTATGACAGTTCACTGTTTTTCTGTCTCTTGCCATGTCCTGAATAATTAGTGGAGTCAAGGTGTCACTTGCAACATTAATTGCATCATTATATAGTTTAACAAAGACCGTGTGGTCAGTGGTGCACATTACAGGGCTGAACATACTATCACCATGAGAAAATAAAAACCCACAACAATATTCTCAGTCAGACATAACCATTTTTGATAAGGTTGAATTTTCAACTCAGCGATTTAAATTTCTTTCACACTGTATCTGCTTCCTGAAGGATTTATTGTAAGGCAATCAATGAAAATATTTTTGTTCTCTGAATTTCCTTAAATTTTAGTCCTATGCTCTGCTTCTATTACCCTTTTTTTATTAGTGCCTCTCATCACTAAATCTCCAAGTACTTCACAAAAAAACCTGTAAGAGTCATTAGAGATGTTTTATGGGTGAGAAAGCTGAGGCAAAGTGTGTGAACTAAGTAAAAGCTAGGATCATTACACTATATGCTCTTTCAGAAAAATTAGCCATGGAAATATTGCAGGTGATAATAAATATCATCATGCTATGATTAGTTTTGAATAAACTAATGTATAAGCTCATTCTGAATTTACTTTTCCATTGCCTAACAATGAAGGTAATGATTATACTCAGTGTTAGCATCACTAAAAGGAAGGAAATCTTTAGTTATTACCAGGCTTTACATATAAATTCATGTTGTGTGGGTGAAATACAAAAGCATTCATTTCAGTATCACTAATGGGACAGAACAATTTGAGATGGGAGAGGAGGGTGGTTACCCTTGCTCCAAATGTTGTGTAGCAGTAGTAGGCTGTTCTGGATTTATTTTATTTTATGGCTTTATTTTAGTTATGTAATTTTAATCTGGTTTCAGGTTTTTGTTTCATTTTTTTTTTAAATTTTTTTTTACTATATTTAAATGGGTTTAGGTGCATAGGCTTTTATTTGGCAAATGTAACATTGACATAGCCATACCACAGGGCCATCTTGAAGACAAAACTGAGTAACAACTGAAGCCCAGTTCTCCTTTACCATTAACATCATAAATTTCTCTCTTAAAATAACTGCATGGATTTCGGTCTACCCTCCAAACACTAAATCAGCTGAGAACACACTATACTGACAAACAAAAGAAAGGCAGATTCAACAAAGACTGAGAAAAAATGGGAGGTACCAGCATTGTAAATCTAAGATGACATTTGAAAATATTCCTCTTTCTGCTCATTTCTGCAGAAGTTCTTCCTGCCTCTTTTGCCTTTTATTTATTCAGCCTGAAAAGATCTTTTTTTCAGGTCAAGGGCTGTGTTTTATTCTCCTTGCCTAACACAAGAGGGACACGTTTCAGGGCATTTCTCTAGTATAAAAAGAAATTATAAACGCTGTCCACACTAAGAGGAACTTATTTTCAGGAGGAAGCATTGACAGTTAACAGACCTGCTCCATTATGGAATCATAGAATGTTTCAGGCTGGAAGGGACCTCTAGGGGTCATCTGGTCCAACCTCCTTACACCAGCAGGGACATCTCTACCTAGGGCAGG
>VYZX01015784.1:0-10928 GCA_013401335.1 Brachypteracias leptosomus
AATGTCTCTCTCATACTGCAGTGACACACCTAAAGGAAGCTGTAATCCTCTGCTTGAACCCCTATTACATCTGCTTCCTTCTGTGACATCCTCTTTTCTAGTTCCCCCAAGATGTGGCAGATGTCAGGGAGGAAGAGAAGAGCAGAACATGGCTGGGGTGGATGTCTCACCTCTCACCACCAAATCCAGGCTCTGGCTGACAGCAGACCACTTGAAAGTATCATTCCTGGTGAAACACTGGCAGCTGTAGCGGCCCTCGTCGCCTTTAAGCACACGGGAGATGTTGAAATAATCTTCTTCCTTTGGGATAAAGGTGCTTTCGATCTGGCCCTCCAGGTACAGGAAACAGCCAGCTTCGGAGTGTGTGATGGTGCAACGGAACATCACGTAAGCTCCTGCGGTCACATCTTGTCCAGGCAGGATAGCAAGGACAGGTCTGGGGAGACTGAACTCTGCGGGGAGAGGAGAGGGCATGAAAAGGTGTGCAGGGCTTTGACATGGTGCCAGGAGCCACCAGAATCTCCATGACCCCACCACCTGGCTGAGGCAGTGGTGAAGATTGTCCCCATCTGTCTAATCCAGGGAAGAGGGGAAAAACCCTGCCCACCATGTGGATGGGGAAGCCGAGTGGTTATGTCCACCCTGCCCTGCCCATGTGGCAACTGACCCCATGTGAAGATGTAACAGCACATCCCTCACCTTGCACCTTGACTTCCAGGTGTCTACTGTGAGCCGACCCAGTGTCTCCACCCTGGTAAAGGCAGCTGTAGACACCTCTGTCATTCTGGGTGGCGTTAGAGATGGAGAACTCAGCCCTGCCATCACGCAGCTCCAGGGTGTGGAGCTGGTTGCCATCCTTGTGCAGCGTGAATTTCCCATTGTCACACTGGCAACTGCAGCAGATAGTGGTGGAGCCTCCGGGTGGGATCACTCCCGGCGGCTTCAGGAAGATGGAGATTGTGGGGGCATCTGCAGAGGGAGAGAGATGCTGTCAGACAGACAGGGAATCCCCAGTGCCTGGTGGCCCTGCAGTGAGCCTGGAGATGGCTCCAGACCCCATCTCCACACAGGGTGAGTTTTATCCTGTGGGACTGGGAAAGAGTCCAGGGAGGTGGGTGGAGGATCAGAGATGTTTTCAAACTCTCTGCCTACCTCCTCATGATACTCACCTGGTATAGCTCTACTCTGTGTCACCAGCCAAGTACCTGCAAGAGAAAAAGCCACGTAACATCTCTGGAGTCTCCAGACACCTCATGTCACCCTCTGGGAGCCCACACAGCCCCTGGCACTCACCAAAGGCCAGCACACGGGTCACGGGCAGCATCATGTCCCTCTTGGCTCCCTCTGTCCTCGGCTCCAGCAGGGCTTCTTCAGAGGAAGACTTTGGCTGGAGGCACTGAGCAGCTGGACGGCTTCCTTTGGCTCTTGATATGACCTTTTTGCCACAAGCCACCTTCTGTCCCACAGCTTGGGTTTCGGCAGACACAACTGTAGGGCCGAGACGGTTGAACTGGAATCAGAATATCCTGGTCACCTACCCAGGGCTGGGCACCAGCAATGACCTGATCTTAGGGTCCTGTGGACCTTAGAATTTAAGCTATCAGAGCTTTTAGTTTCTCTTTTTGGCTCTGGTCACTTGATAGGGAAATGGCTTCCTGTCAGCTATTGTGAAAGAGGGTGATGTCTGCAAATGTCCTGCCCCTGCTGATCCTGCACATTTCTGCTGCAACAGGAACAGCAGCAGGGCTTGGGGTCAGGCAGATGGTGTTTGTATGGTGGTAATCTAGGGTGGAAAGGCAAAGAGGACACTGGACTTCTCCAGGGCTCTTGGCTGCCCTACGTGGTCCTCCCTAGGCTTTCCCTACCCTTTCCTTTCTTTCTCCTTCAACTCTTTTGGTCTCCTTTGGAGGTAGGAGAAGTTTTGCAGCAGGGTGCTCTATCCATCTCAACAGACTCCACTGTCCATGCTGGACTGAGGGAAATCAAACTGCTGTGGCCTCACCAATGCCCAGAGGAGAACAACCCGCTGGTGCCCCTGGCTGGCTGTGCCCTGGCTAACACAGTCCAGGACAGATTTGGTTGCATTGCCGGGAGGCCCATCCATGGGCATGTTGGGCTCTCCTCTGCAGAGCTTTTTCTCACATACCCCAGCTGGACATCTACCTCTGGGTGCAAATCCAGGGCATGGGACCCTGGAAAGAGCTTTGCCCTCCATCACCACTGCTAGTGATGGCTGAATCCAGCAGCCCAGAAGAGATGAGGCTGCCACAGCTCCCCACACCCAGGTACAAGCAGTTGTGGAGCCAACAGCGTGTTCCCAGTGGGCAGGTGGCCAGCCACACAGAGCACTCCCACCAGCAGACAGCACCAACAGCCCCATCCTGCTCCCCGCTCTGGCTGCTCAGGATGTGCCTCTTGCTGTTCTCCACGAGGCAAATTTGAGCTTAGATATAAAAAGCTTTCATGAACAATGCATTGGGCAGAGTCCTACCACCACAAGTGGCTCTCCAGGGAATGTGAAACAGCACAGTAGGAGCCAATCCCTTACACACACTTGCACCAGCACTGAAGCACCAGTCCTGTGAGGGTGGGTTTGTCTCCCGGGACCAGCTCTGCTAGCCAGTGGTGGCTCCTCATGGATTGCATTGCATGATGGCTACAAGATAAACCTGCTTCACTTCTTACCTGAGCAGCAAGGGAAATTTCACCCCCTGACAGGACTCAACGTCCCTGGCATTCCTGCCCCAGCCAGTTTAACCCTTTCTGCAGTTGGACATCCTCACCTTCCATGTCACAAATCACCTTTGCTGAGCAGTTACATCTTCACCTGTTGGAGTCTGTCCATGCTCCGTGTGCCTGCAGATGAGCTTTTTATCACATCACATCACATCACATCACATCACATCACATCACATCACATCACATCACATCACATCACATCACAATCACCAGTTCTAGGGGCTACTGGACTCCAGTGGGACAGCTGGTTCCATCCTTCTGGTGCAGCAGCAGGCATGTGACCCACCGTACACCTATCTGGCCAGTGAGTCCAGGCACTGCTGGGGACCCCCATCTCTATCACTGCATGATGAACATCACACCCCAGCACTGACATATGTGGGAGATGCTCATGGCTACCCCCAGCTCCCCCACAGCTGTGAGGGTCGTGGTGATGAAGAGCTTGGGAAAGTGTGAATCTCCATGAAGAGGGAGTGAAGCCATGAAGCACTGACCTGCACAGCACTGCAGTCAGGAGCAAGGTGAGAGAAGGAAGAAGGCAAGGAGGCTTCCCTGAAGAAGTGTTTCACCACATGCCCTGAAATTTGTCCTACACTCACCCCAAGCTATTGTGTCCTACAGGTGTTCTTATCTTCACATGTTCCAGGTGGTCTCCGTGTCTTTGTGGTCTTCATACAGTCTTTGTGTTTTGTAGTCTGCGTAGCCCCAATGTGGTGTCCTTGTGGTTCTCATGTGTTCTGTGTTGTCAATGTGATTTCTTGTGGTCTCTACATGGTCTGTAACTATCCATGAGGCTTAAAGCAGTCTCATGGGATCTATATAGTGCAAGTTATCTCCATACAGTCCCCATGATCCACTTGATACAGCCCCTTCATCGAGGACAGTTCAGATGATTCTGAAGGCCAGACACAGGCAGGATACCAGAAACAACCCCCGTGGGGTCCCTGTCCATCCCAGCCTTGTCCATAGCACTGATGTCCCCTTGTAACCTCTCCCCAGTGAAGTGCTGGGGCCTGAGCAGGCCCTGAATTAAAGCTGACATATGGATGAATCCCACAGCCGAACAGTGTGACTGAAACCAGCAGAAGATTTTTCTCTGTTGGGAAACGAGCTGATTGTCTGTGAGAACAGACACAGCCTGATAAAGGGTGTGCAGGACACCAGGAAGATAAAGGTGCCTCCTCCTTGTTCTTTCCCAGGTCTGGCCAACCTTGGATGGAATCCAAGGAGGAGGAAAAACAGCAGATGTCCCGCTGCTGAAGTTTTTTGAGGTTGCCTGTGCAACCTGAGCTGTTTGTTCAGTGATATAAAAGCTGGTCCCGCTTGCAGAGAAGTCGGAAGCCCTTCTGCGGGTGGAGACACCACACAGGATTTCCCCCCCATTATCGAGAAGGCCCCAACTGCTCGCTGCAACCAGGGTTCCCCAGCAACAGCGGGACAGAGGGAGATATTGGAAGAGACATTGAAAGAGACAAAGGCAATGGATCTGATCGTCTACCCCTTGGAATAGGTCGCAGCTTGGTCATGTATCTTTTTGGTGTTGATCATATTCTGTTGATGCACCTCTCTGGCATTGCCCGGGGAGGCCTGTGCATGGACATGATGGTATTTGGGGGAGTGGTTGATTTCTCCACCCATTGTCGAATTTGCTGCCTGGCTTCTTTTCCTTTCCATTATTGAGTTTGTAATGAGGTTCATTTTCCCTTTCATTACATTCCCCGCGGTGAGTGGATTCATCTCCTCTGTTTCTGGCCATGCAGCATCAGCTTTTCATTTTGTAGAAATAGACAATAAAGTCTCCATCTGTCTCCTGCTGTTGGTGGCTGTGTTCCCGGTGTTGTGCAGGATAACTGGCAAAAGACCCAAGGTTCCTTGCGTATGAGCTGGCCGGGCCCACTGAAATGGCTTTAAACTCAGCCTGAATGGGGAAGGGGATGAAACCAGGCTTGGTAGAGCTGAGCCCAAGGGTGGCGGGCCACTGTTGGAAGGGAGATCGACAGCCCGGCTCAAGTGCATCTACATCAATACGCACAGCACGGACCACAAACAGGAGGAGCTGGAAGCCATGGTGCAGCAGGGATGGTTGATAAGGAAAACTGCTGTTGAGAAACTTGCTTAGTCAAGGAGTTTAAAAGAGAAACTTGCTAACAGTTACAGTAGCTAAGCCATCTACAGGTATAGAACTGAACCTCAGCATTTGTATAGAAACAGTTGTCTCGGCCTGAGGACCAGATGCACCCAGTTAGATAAACTGCTATCTCCTCTGCTGTAAGTTGAGGAAAACAGAGCATGCACAGGTGGAAGAGAGGTCAACTAGCAGACACCGAGATAAAGAAGAGGAACGACCACTGGATGAGGTAAACAACCACCAGAGTGACAACAGCACTAACTTTAGAGCGCTAGATAGGGACAGAAACAGAGAAATCATAAACTGATACAAGGGCGGAGATATTACAATGACTTTGGGGAAGGGGTTGGGCATTTCATGAATATGTATAATTTTAAAGAATAAAAGCCTGTGGCTCTGGGCCAACAGGTGGGAACCCTTATGGGGGAAAATCCCCAGGGTGACCCCAGCGCTGCAATAAAGAATACCTGCTGAACAGTGACAATCGTCACACTGTTGAGTTAAACCCTGATCCGTGTTTCAATATGATAAGGGGACAGTTTGTAGGATGGAGAGGAAGGAATGTTTGTGTTCACAATTAGAGGCACCTCATAGTGATAAGGAGGTCACTTTGTATATAGAAAGGGCAACAGCGATTTAAAGGCTTGAAAGGATGAGCTAAATAAGAGATAAGAACCAGGGAGCTTCTCTGAAACTGAACAGAACCAACTGCCGACCTCAAGAAGTTTGAAGAGCCTAAACTTTTGAACTTCAGGAACAAGTTCACGTGCTTAATAGACTCATACGTGGTAACTTCTGCTCCCAGGGGAGGCATCAAGTGAAGTTAATGAGACATGCAATGCATGATGTGAAGGGGGTATGTGTTCAGGGGTTGTGCAGCAGGTGGATTGAGAAGTCTGTGCTCTCCTGGTACCTCAGCCAACGGGGAAAAGAGAAGGGACAGATGTGGCCGGGAAGTCAGGATCCAAAGGGGGCTGTTTCCCCCAGCAACTTTGAGAGACCCCACAGGGATCTCTCCACCTGTGGACTCTCCCTTTATTCAAACAAAGTTATTTTTGTAGGATTCCTCTGTCTCCTTTGTGAACACCGACCTCTGGCTACGAGATTTTCCCACACATAGAAGTCAGTAACTGTGTCCGCGTGGTTGAATGTTTGTGGGTAAGGATGAGGCGGCAGGCCAAGGTGGCAGACATCCTGTTGGGAGTCTGTTCTAGACCACCCAATGGGAGGAACGTCCTCTGAGGAGAGCCTAAGGATTTGTCTAGTTTGGAGAAAAGGAGGCTGAGGGGCAACTTCTATTTCCTGAGCAAAGGAAGTGGAGAGGGGTGCTGATCTCTTCTCCCTGGGATTCAGCAACAATACACATGGAAATGGTTCAAAGCTGCATCAGAGGAGGTTCAGGCTGGACATCAGGAAGCATTTCTTTATCAAGAGGGTGGCAGAACACTGGAACGGGCTTTCTAGAGAGGTGGTGAACATCCCAAGCCTGTCAGCGTCTAAGAGGCATTTGAACAATGTCCTTAATACCATGCTTTAACTTTTGGTCACCCTTGAAGTGGTCAGGTTGTTATAGGTCCCTTCCAACTGAAAATTTCTATTCTATTCTGTTCTATTCGTATGTAAAAAGCTCTACAATTGCCTCATTTCCTGAAGAGATGAAGTGTGATGGTGAACACGATGGTCTGACAAAGTAGCAATGGTGGGGGAGAAGGAGGATTGCTATAGGAAGGCAAGGGGTAGAAGTGGCAGCCTGTGCTGCGTCCTCGGTAGAAACAGCAGCCTGAGCTCTCCTTGGGTGAAAAGCAAGAGGCCTTGGCATCAGCAGCATTGGGGATGGGGGGGGAGCTCTGCTGCCTTGTCTTGAGAAAGAGTTCCTCTCCAGCTTCTGCAAGCAGGCCAAAGAGGCCATGCTGAGCACCGCTGCTGTCAGCTTCAGTTAGCAGGGAAAAGGCCATCGCTGGCTGTTCACGCAGCAAAGCACGTTCATAAAGCTGCTGTGACAACAAAATGAAATCCCTGTCCCGCATTTCTAAACCCCACTAGCCTCACTGGTTCTCCAGGGGACCAGCAGCACCTTCTGGCCTGGGATTCCCACGCATGGTGACTTCTCCAGCTCCAAGCATGTCCCTGGTGCACAGATACCTGTTGCACAGCCCAGAGGTGCCAGCCAAACTGCCGTGTGCCAGGCTGGCTATGGGCACGGTGCTCCAAAGCTCCCTGCTGGCAGCAGCAGATACNTATTGAGTTTGTAATGAGGTTCATTTTCCCTTTCATTACATTCCCCGCGGTGAGTGGATTCATCTCCTCTGTTTCTGGCCATGCAGCATCAGCTTTTCATTTTGTAGAAATAGACAATAAAGTCTCCATCTGTCTCCTGCTGTTGGTGGCTGTGTTCCCGGTGTTGTGCAGGATAACTGGCAAAAGACCCAAGGTTCCTTGCGTATGAGCTGGCCGGGCCCACTGAAATGGCTTTAAACTCAGCCTGAATGGGGAAGGGGATGAAACCAGGCTTGGTAGAGCTGAGCCCAAGGGTGGCGGGCCACTGTTGGAAGGGAGATCGACAGCCCGGCTCAAGTGCATCTACATCAATACGCACAGCACGGACCACAAACAGGAGGAGCTGGAAGCCATGGTGCAGCAGGGATGGTTGATAAGGAAAACTGCTGTTGAGAAACTTGCTTAGTCAAGGAGTTTAAAAGAGAAACTTGCTAACAGTTACAGTAGCTAAGCCATCTACAGGTATAGAACTGAACCTCAGCATTTGTATAGAAACAGTTGTCTCGGCCTGAGGACCAGATGCACCCAGTTAGATAAACTGCTATCTCCTCTGCTGTAAGTTGAGGAAAACAGAGCATGCACAGGTGGAAGAGAGGTCAACTAGCAGACACCGAGATAAAGAAGAGGAACGACCACTGGATGAGGTAAACAACCACCAGAGTGACAACAGCACTAACTTTAGAGCGCTAGATAGGGACAGAAACAGAGAAATCATAAACTGATACAAGGGCGGAGATATTACAATGACTTTGGGGAAGGGGTTGGGCATTTCATGAATATGTATAATTTTAAAGAATAAAAGCCTGTGGCTCTGGGCCAACAGGTGGGAACCCTTATGGGGGAAAATCCCCAGGGTGACCCCAGCGCTGCAATAAAGAATACCTGCTGAACAGTGACAATCGTCACACTGTTGAGTTAAACCCTGATCCGTGTTTCAATATGATAAGGGGACAGTTTGTAGGATGGAGAGGAAGGAATGTTTGTGTTCACAATTAGAGGCACCTCATAGTGATAAGGAGGTCACTTTGTATATAGAAAGGGCAACAGCGATTTAAAGGCTTGAAAGGATGAGCTAAATAAGAGATAAGAACCAGGGAGCTTCTCTGAAACTGAACAGAACCAACTGCCGACCTCAAGAAGTTTGAAGAGCCTAAACTTTTGAACTTCAGGAACAAGTTCACGTGCTTAATAGACTCATACGTGGTAACTTCTGCTCCCAGGGGAGGCATCAAGTGAAGTTAATGAGACATGCAATGCATGATGTGAAGGGGGTATGTGTTCAGGGGTTGTGCAGCAGGTGGATTGAGAAGTCTGTGCTCTCCTGGTACCTCAGCCAACGGGGAAAAGAGAAGGGACAGATGTGGCCGGGAAGTCAGGATCCAAAGGGGGCTGTTTCCCCCAGCAACTTTGAGAGACCCCACAGGGATCTCTCCACCTGTGGACTCTCCCTTTATTCAAACAAAGTTATTTTTGTAGGATTCCTCTGTCTCCTTTGTGAACACCGACCTCTGGCTACGAGATTTTCCCACACATAGAAGTCAGTAACTGTGTCCGCGTGGTTGAATGTTTGTGGGTAAGGATGAGGCGGCAGGCCAAGGTGGCAGACATCCTGTTGGGAGTCTGTTCTAGACCACCCAATGGGAGGAACGTCCTCTGAGGAGAGCCTAAGGATTTGTCTAGTTTGGAGAAAAGGAGGCTGAGGGGCAACTTCTATTTCCTGAGCAAAGGAAGTGGAGAGGGGTGCTGATCTCTTCTCCCTGGGATTCAGCAACAATACACATGGAAATGGTTCAAAGCTGCATCAGAGGAGGTTCAGGCTGGACATCAGGAAGCATTTCTTTATCAAGAGGGTGGCAGAACACTGGAACGGGCTTTCTAGAGAGGTGGTGAACATCCCAAGCCTGTCAGCGTCTAAGAGGCATTTGAACAATGTCCTTAATACCATGCTTTAACTTTTGGTCACCCTTGAAGTGGTCAGGTTGTTATAGGTCCCTTCCAACTGAAAATTTCTATTCTATTCTGTTCTATTCGTATGTAAAAAGCTCTACAATTGCCTCATTTCCTGAAGAGATGAAGTGTGATGGTGAACACGATGGTCTGACAAAGTAGCAATGGTGGGGGAGAAGGAGGATTGCTATAGGAAGGCAAGGGGTAGAAGTGGCAGCCTGTGCTGCGTCCTCGGTAGAAACAGCAGCCTGAGCTCTCCTTGGGTGAAAAGCAAGAGGCCTTGGCATCAGCAGCATTGGGGATGGGGGGGGAGCTCTGCTGCCTTGTCTTGAGAAAGAGTTCCTCTCCAGCTTCTGCAAGCAGGCCAAAGAGGCCATGCTGAGCACCGCTGCTGTCAGCTTCAGTTAGCAGGGAAAAGGCCATCGCTGGCTGTTCACGCAGCAAAGCACGTTCATAAAGCTGCTGTGACAACAAAATGAAATCCCTGTCCCGCATTTCTAAACCCCACTAGCCTCACTGGTTCTCCAGGGGACCAGCAGCACCTTCTGGCCTGGGATTCCCACGCATGGTGACTTCTCCAGCTCCAAGCATGTCCCTGGTGCACAGATACCTGTTGCACAGCCCAGAGGTGCCAGCCAAACTGCCGTGTGCCAGGCTGGCTATGGGCACGGTGCTCCAAAGCTCCCTGCTGGCAGCAGCAGATACGAATTCAAACTTCTAGTGTCAGTACAGTTAAGCCAATGATAGAGCAAGAGACTTGCCCGGTGGCACAGCATTTTCCACTGCCCAAAACCCTGATAAAAATAATGTATTAAGCACATATGAAAGTGCAGGCTGCCAACTGCTCTTGCAGATCCTCTGAACTCAATAAGGCTGGGCCTGGGAGGCCACCATCCACAACCTCCTCCTTCGACCTGTCGCCATGGTCAAGTGGAACAAAGGTGAGAAACAGGAGTGTGGCAAAACCTGTGGGTGCCTCAGAGGTAGCGGAGAAATCCATTCCTCCGCTGTCCTGGTTTGAGTTAGAACCAAACCAGTTCTGTTCAGTAATTTTACTTTCCTCTGAGTCTCTGCTAACTAACTGAAGCTCACAGCATGTTTTTGCAGACAGTGTCTGCTTCTAGCAGTGGTAACACTTGATGTTTAGAGTTATTACCAAGGATTGGGGCACAGACCAGGGTCACTGCTAGACCTTGTGAATCACATCGGGGGGTGCAGAAAGTGAAAGGCTGCACCTGCAGGGAGGAGCGGCCAGGACAGGGGACCCTAAACTGACCAACGAGGGATTCCATCCTACCTACGTCACATTCAGTTTAAAGCCGAGGGATCACGAGGGCCTCGACCCTCAGCCTTAGCCTCCTCTTCCCTTCGGGATCTTTGGGACTTCCTCCTGCCTTCGCTGGACCCACCCTTTCCCTTCGGCCTTCACTTCTCGGCCCTGCCTTTGATCCTGATTCGTGTGCTCCTGAACCCAGCTCTTGAACCTGGTTTCCGTCAGCTGCTGAGCCCAGTCTGGGTCTTTGCCAGTGCTTGCTCCACAGCCTCAGTGGTGATGGTGATGTCATTGCCACCAGGGTTTGACACTCATTTTGTATATATTCCCTTTTATTATCCTTATCTCATTAAAGCTGTTTTAGTTTTCTAATCCAGAAGCCCCTGTCTCTCATTCCCTTCCTCTCCCATTTGGGAGAGGGGGCCCATAAGCCTCTCTCCCTTATCCTCTTTCTCTTCCTCTAATTGGGGTGGGGGAAAGAGGAGTTAACAGAGAGTATCTGTTTGTAGGTGGACTGGATCTAAACCTCACACTCCACCCGGGTGCCCATCTCAGAAGCATACC
>VYZX01015784.1:13500-26144 GCA_013401335.1 Brachypteracias leptosomus
CGGCGGTGCCTCGGCAGGGAGCGGGGCGCCGGGCCGGGTGTGGGCCCCGGGGGCGGGCTGGAAAGCCGGGCAGGCGGCGGCGCCGCGGCTCCTCCGCGCCCGGCTCCAGCCCCGCCAGAAGTTTTTCGCAGCTCCCGCAGGCCCTCGTCTAGCCGCTCTCCGGAGCGGCCGCTCTCGGTTGCTGCCGAGCTGGGCTCCGGTGTACGGCCGCAGTCGCTGGCAGCTCCTGTGCCCGGGCCGTGCCCCTCCGGTGTGCCTCTGAGCAGCAGCCTCCGGGAGGAGCTGCTCTCGGTGCCTGTGCGGGGTTGTCCCTTTGCACTGCCCACTGCCGCGGCCGAGCCGGGCCGGGAGGGAGCGGGGATGGGCTGTGGTGGGTGTGCTCTGCCCTTGCTGCTCAAGGACAGCTTCCTTTGGTCAGCCCCAAGGTCCGTGTGTTCCAGCACGCTGGGCTTCTCAGAGGCCAGTGCCAGGTGCCAGGGCAGCGGTAGCAAATGTCTGGTCTCGAAGCAGTTTTGCAGCTTGGCTTTGTCTTGAGCCGTTGGTGATGTCTGTGTTGAATAGCACTGTATGTTCATTTACTTGGTGAACTTTAATATGCTTGGCCTAGATGCTCTCTTACACCTTTCTCCTGCTTTGGCAGCCAAGACCTTTCCCTCTTCCTGATGGATTCTAGCATCTTCTTGCTGCCCCAGAGAAATGGGGATTATTCTCCCTCTTGTGCTCCTCTGGACTTGAGCCCCTTTCCTGCTGCTGTGTGATGCTAAGGGTAGACACACCTTGCCTCTGCCCCTGCCCCGAGCGCTGCCAGGGCGAGAGCAGCATGGGCAGATGGTCTGTCAGCACTGGGCTTTGGGGACTGTCAGATGGATTGTCCTCGTGGCTGGAAAAAGCCAACAGGATCTATGTTGATCTCATAGTAATCCTGGTCTAAGTCTTAAATGGGAGCACTGGGGTATCGGTTGGAGGGCAGAAGCACTGGGGTGTGCGCGTGAAAAGTCAGGGT
The DNA here is from genome assembly GCA_013401335.1 of Brachypteracias leptosomus. Taxonomy (NCBI): domain Eukaryota; kingdom Metazoa; phylum Chordata; class Aves; order Coraciiformes; family Brachypteraciidae; genus Brachypteracias; species Brachypteracias leptosomus. Next base: position 14,504 of record VYZX01015784.1, read on the forward strand.
GAAAAGTTTATGAAAGCAATTCTTCATTCAGGAGTTATTGGCATCTTCATTTAAAGGTGAATTTAAATATTGCTTTTTCTTATGGTATCAAAGGCGGGGGGGGGAGTGGTGAGGAAAGGAGGGAAAAAAACCCCTCAATTAATGGGTGATTTTGAAAGTGCTGTCCTTAGCATTTTGACAAGTTTGACATGTGTTTTTTATATAAGGCTTCATTTTGGGAGAAGGGTGAGGAAAAGGGACAAAGCTTGAGGAAAGTTGGTTATTTTCCTGTTCCGACAGTTTGCTCCTATCTGCTATTAGCAGAGGAAGAGTCCATCTAACCAGAGCCCCTGAAAACTTTCTGAGTGTGTTTTTTTGGTGTGTGTTGGGGTTTTTTGAAAGATACTCCTGTGCTGAGTGCAAGCATCAGGCTGAGCCAGTGTTTGCAGGAATTGGCCAGGCCTGTGAAGCTGTTTGCTTGGAGCAATGGTCCAGAGGCAGCAGTAGGTGGTGGGCAGTGGGTTATTGGGAACGAGCTGCTGTGGGGACTGAGAAACCTCATGATGGCAAGGTGACAGAGTGCACAGGAGGTCTCTGGAACAAGGACAGAGCATCTTGGACATTTCTGGTGCTCCCAAGACCTAAGGCAGTCCCAGTTACTCAGTAGTGATTTAATTGGTAGGTCTGCATTGTCCTTTAAGGAGAGGTGATATGAAGCTGGGTCTTCAGCCCTTCCCAGGCATCAAATATTACCAAAGCTAACCAAAAAAAGTGAAGTGGTTGAATTTTTGGGACTAGTTCATCACCTTTTCTTTTGAGGAAATGTGAGATTGAAAAATTACTGTGGCATCTTATCACCTGTTTCTTTCTTTTTCAGGGTTGGTTAAAAACTTATGGCTACTTACTTCCATCTGACAGCCAAGTGTCTGCCTCGCAGGCGGGGAAAGCTGTGCAGTCTGCAGTTGCCACTATGCAACAGTTTTACGGAATCCCAGTAACAGGAGTTTTGGACCAGACAACTATTGAGTAAGATTAACGTAGGCTAATTTTGTCTTTCCCTTTCTTAACGTATTGTCATATTACCTGGGTAATTATTCCAGCTGCAAGAAGTCCTCAGAAGGAATAGATTTGACCAACTCATCCAGAGAAGCCTTGATTATGAAATGATTTCCCTAACAAAAACATGTGGACAACTGCACCTTTTCTTTTTGCCAAGAGTACTGTTTGTGAGTGTGAGGAGAAGCTCCTGTTACATGTTGTTGTTTGTGCATAGATCCATGTTGCTGGTGCACAGGCAGAACGTGAATACTGTGACCTTCTGAAAGTGGAGAACATCAAGGGTTTCATTTATTTCCATCTCTGTCTGGATTTAGGTGAAAATCTGACTTCTGATGTATTTCTTAGTCAGTTGGAGTTGTGGATCTCCATAGATGGTATTTGTGAAGATCTCTAGTTCCAGGCTGAAGTGAGTTGTTGTAGTCTGATGATGTTAATGAAGACTACTCAGCTGTCAATAGTTGCCATTTGTTGGACATTAGATGTTCTCTGCTGTGTGTTATTTGTTGTTTGTGATTGGTGTCTTGAAAGTGCAGAAGCATTGGTCTAAATCACCTAGGCTGGAGGGACTTTGTTCTTTGAAGGCTGTTGCCTTTAGTCTGCTCTTCAGTAAGTTCTGTGAAGCATGGTGTGAAAGTGGTGTTTGTTGCTGCTACTTGACCAGCCTCCTGTCATCTCATTGCCTGGATGTCGTGTACTGGCTGCACCTGTCTGCTGTTGGTCTGGACTAGGGGAGCATCTGTTAACTACAGCAGAATGCAGCTAAGGTCTTCCTAATGCTTTCTGGGGGAAAGAAGCACCTCAAAGTGAGCAAAAATGAAAGCACCAGTAATAGAATTTGCTTAGGCCCTGCCTAAGAGTTTTCCCTTGACCTTATTGCGTTAGCAGAACCTTTTAGAGTGTGCTCTGCCTCATTCTTCACCTCTCATATTTCGTCACTCTGCTGGCAAAAGGGACCTAGTACCACAAAAGAAGGGGGCACAGAGTACACAAATAGCACGAAGAAGAAAGGGGTTTGGTTGTATACCTTCCACACTACAAGGAGAAACAGGCCAGACTACAAGAAGAGGGAGAAACAAAAGCAGTGAGTGAATTAGGCAGGCGGGGGGACCCTTCTGGACTGGGAGTACCTCTCCAGTGAATGTAGCATTCCCTCCTTTAGCTCACAGGGAAAGCCCCTGGTTCTCCATTGAAGGACAGCGGTAATCTTGTTTGTTTCCTTTACAAATGAGTTGAAAATGAAATGCTTTTGAAGTGTGAGGGTTTCCATCTGAAATCTCTTTGCTGTTGAGAACGCAGTTTGTGAATGAATGCTGAAGCAGAGCCAGAGAGCAAGGTTGTATATGTGCAGTTGGTGGGTAGATACTTGCAGTTGGGACGCTCGAGTTGGAAGGGTGTGGGGGAAGAAGGGGCTATAATATTGGGGTGCTAGTTTGGAAAGGTAGGGAGCTGTTTCTGCTGCCCTGTGGGTGATAGGAGAAGGGAGAGAAATGCATGTGGGAGTCCCTGCTTTAGTAAATAGAAGTATTTTTCTGGAGGAAAGGAAGGTGTTGCCCATGTTTCTATATAGGCAAAGGTTCATTGGTGTATGAACACCCAGAGGCTGATGAGTGAAAAACCTAGAGGGTTGGTTCCTTCTTCTGAAACTGGAGTCTCCAGAGGCTTGAAACGTCATCTGCAACCAAAGATGGAGGTGCTTTGCAGGCATGTTCAGTTGCTGTACCTCTATCTGTCCTGAATCAGTAGGTCCATATGTTGTATGGCAGGGTGGAGCAGGAGTACCTATTTAGAAATTAGATGAAAGGAAAAAGAGGTCCTAAGTGCTGTTATCAGTGAGCCTGCACTTTGAGTTGGAGGGCATGTCTGGCTGGGCCCTGCTGGGCTGTCACTTCCTCAGACCTGGTTGTGGAAGCCGAGCAAAAGGAGAAGAGCTGGCAAGCCAGGCTGGCTCTGAGAGCTCAGAGTTACTTGGGCATTTGCTGAGCTGTTATTTCAGTCTGTGTTACGAGATTGCAATGATGAATTTTTCTGCCACTTCTCTCAGTGCTCTGTCCCTCTAAAGTGACTTTAGAATTGGTCAGAGTGCAAAGTTGTTGTCATAGAATCAAGGAATGGTTTGGGTTGGAAGGGACCTCCAAAGGTCATCTAGTCCAACACCCCCTACAATAAGCAGGGACATCTCTACCTAGGTCAGGTTGCTCAGAGCCCCATTGAGCCTGACCTTGAATGTCTCCAGGGATGGGGCCTCCACCACCTCTGTGGGCAACCTGCTCCCGTGATCAATCACTCTCATATTAAAGAACTTTTTTCTAATATCCAACCCAAATCTACCCTTTTCTAGCTTAAAGCCATTGCCCCTTGTCCTGTCGCTAATTTCTATGGTTTCTTTGCTAGGCAACAAATTCTGCATATTCTGTTCATGGTTAGAATGGAAGCCTTGAGTTTTTCACCTCCTTCCCCACGTACCACGGAATCTTAAGGTTGTTCTTTCCTCCAAGAGAGGTACCCAAGTGTGTAAAAGTTACCATGGGAAACTTTCTGGAAAGTTACCAGTGGGAACTGATGAAGTTAACTAACTGGAAAGCTACCAGTGGGAAATGTGAAGGAACACCATTCAGGAAGGTGGGGTGGGGGTCTGTTCAGCAGGGGTCTTGTCTTGAGCATATGCAGTTTTCCTGTAAGGAGAGCAGGGGAGAATGGGTAAAATGGCTTCCTCTGCCATTGACTGTGCCTCAGCAAACTTTGTCTCTGTCTGTGGTAAGTGGGTAAATTGCAGTTTTGCTCAGCAGCTGGGCGAGGATGTAGTCCTGGGAGTGTGCCTGGAGAGAAGCCACGCTGGAGCCTGGCAAACTGGTGACTTGTGTTTGTAGTAATCAGTCGCATGGCCCTGGGGGCAACGAAGAAATAGTCTTACTTGTGTTGGAAGCATCTTTTGCTGTCTCTTGAGTCTGTTGTGTAGGTCCCTCACCTTGAGAGGCATGACACAGATGTTGAAAGGTCCCACTCCCAGCAGCTGAATAGTAGGCATTGAGAGTGATAGCTTCCTCTGTTTAGGAGAGTCTTGTGGAGGGCTTGGAGCTGGACCTGGGGAAAGCAGCTGTTTCTGGACAAGGACTGGATGTCACTGCTTTTGAAATGACCTGCTTTCTTCATGCCAAGCAGCTGGAGTAATAAAATAGTCCATGTGTAAACACTGCCAAGTATAAATTTTGATGATCCAGTGTTACTGATGCCCTCATTAAAAGAAAAAAGGGGGCGGGGGGGAGGGAGGAAGCAAACATAAGTATCTGAATCCTGCCTCAAACAATTGTCTTTTGTTGTTGTTTTTGATGTGATGTTTTTTTTGTAAATCCCCTGGAACATGGGAAGGGTTATCCAAGCTGCTGAGTAGAGAACGGCTGTCAAAAAGCTCAGCTAAAGGAGATCCAGAGCAGCAAGCTACAGCTTTGTGATTATTTTGCCATAGATCTGCCCTGCTGAGAAAAGAAGAGATGGCTGGACGTGTACCCTGGCCCGTGTGGTTAGACAAGAGCCCATACGTCTGTGAAGGAAGTTGAATCAGGGAACTGATCCAGACCAACATTCCTAGCTTGGCATTAGCACAGGCTGTTGACAGATTGGATGCTGCCTGGCTCTAACTGGGGAGTTGGGCTTTTTTACTAGGTCTGTTTCGGAAAGTGTGTAGCTGAGCTCTGGAATAAACTGTGGGCGTTCAGAGAGGCCTAAGTGTCACGATGTTGAAAGAGGAGTTGGGCAACCATGCACAGCATTGGTAGCTCTGCAAATGCTGATACTCAAAAAGCCCTTAAAGCCCAGGGTACCAGCATAGCAACTTGACTCTGGGACAGCTCCGTGCCCTACCCTGTGTCTGTATGGTGCAGTGGGGCTGGCACAGGGACAGGAGTTGGGCTGTCTTGGGATTAAGGAAGAGCCAGCTGCAGGTCTGTGTGCTGGGAAAGAAGGCTCTTGAGAGGCCGTACACAGCAAAGGGCCTGTCTGTTTGTTTTTTATGTAAAAGGTGTCCTGGAAAGAAGTCTTGTAAACCATCTGCTGGTGGTGGGAAGACACTCCCTTGCTGAAGGTGTGGGGCTAATCTGTTTTGATAGATAAGATGTACATTGTTTAGGCTCCGACATGTGGATGCACATGCACTACTTGCCATTGACTGACTGCAGTTCATGGAGGAATGTCTGCCTTTGGAGGCCAAAAGTTGTCCCCCAGCTGGCCAGGACTGTGGAGGAAGTCTTACTGAGGAGAGGGGAGAGAATTTGATGTCGTGGTGTGAGAAATCTGCCAGGGTTGACTGCGATGCTGTTCTTGTGTGTGAGCGGGCAGTGGCGTGTTTCTGCATCCCTTGTCCTGCAGTGTGCTCTGAAGCCCTTGCCTCACAGCACACACCTGCCTTTGCCATCAGACTGAGTGGATCAAATGCATAAAACGCCTGAAAAATGGCAGGGGCAATGTCCTCAGCAGCAGTCCAAGCAGGAGGCTGAGGGCAATGCCAGTGAGCTTGGGAGGCTGTGGCCAGAGACTGAGTTATTCCAGGGCTCTGGTCTCCTGTCCTGGGCTGCACTGCAAAATCCTGAAGCATGTGACTGAGACAGAAGGTTGCTGTGATGGGACCTTTGGAGACCAGTACATGTAGTTCTGTTTGTGTCCCCGTCTCCTTTTTTCCCTGCTGCTGCATGCAGTGATGGGCAGATTCGTTCCTCCATAAGCATCTTCTGACTTCTTGCTGGTGTGGGCACACTCCAAAGTGGGATAGAATTCTGAGGTACAGTCCATTTCTTCTTGTCTGAGAATCATTTAAATTGGAAAGAGCCTTTTGAGATCATCTGCTCCAACCCTCTGCACAGACAGGGGCAGCTAGAGCGGGTTGCCCAGGACCACATCCAGTTGAGTTTTGAATACCTCCAAGGATGGAGACTCTGCCACTTCTCTGGGCAGCCTGTGCCAGCATTCAACCACCCTCAAGCTGGTGCAAGAAATAAGCAAAAGATCTGTTAAGGCTGGAGAAGAAGGAGATAGGGGAGGAGACCTGCCTTTTCCGATCATAGTGCGTGGATACCTATGCAAGGTACAATATCCTTTGCTCTTTCAGTTCACCTGGCCATAGAGGCAAGAGTTTCCTACACCATGAGTGACATCAAAAGAGTCAAGGGTCATGGGGAGGACCTAACCAAATTTGGCCACTGAGACCCACAGACTGGAGTGTTCTGTACTGGTTATTACATGTGAAAGTCTTGATTGTTGTCTGGGAGGGTCGTGTTTGCACTTGTTCAGTCTTCTCTAGTGAGTTATGAATTGGAGGTTGTTTTACTGGCACAGAAGCACTTTAACAAATGGCAAATGGATACAGTAGTTTTAGGAGAGTTTGATCCCAGTGAGTAGGCACATGCAGTTTTGATCTGTATCTCTTTTGTGGCAATGTCATCATAAAGCTCTTGTAGAGCGTAAGGGCTGCCTGATCTGGTCTCTGTGTTTCCAAAAGGAAAAATAAATTCTTCTTGGTGTGCTGAGGTCTGTGGATTGCCAGCAGAGATGGGGTGTCTGCATTGGACATCTTCCAGTCACCCCTGAGTTCTTTTGAATCGCTTTTCCCAACTCTTTGTTAGCTTGCTTTTACTTGCCCTCCAGATGGATGAAGAAGCCTCGATGTGGAGTTCCAGATCATCCCCACCTGCGCCGTAGCCGGAGGAAAAAACGATATGCGCTAACGGGGCAGAAGTGGAGGCAGAAGCATATAACCTACAGGTACAGCCCCCTCCCTGGCCGGTTTTGTTTGGGGAAAAAGTTGTTCTGTACTAGTTCAGTGCACAAATTTTGTAAGTACTTTGAAAAACTGGATTTTCCCTGTAGCACCCAGTTGAGGCTTTCATTCTCAGAACATGGAGGAGGGAAATCCTTTCAGAGTACTGGAGTAACTGTATTCTCAGCTGAAAAGAACTCATCAGTAAAGACGCCTATATCCCAGCCATCCGTTGTGTAATTTTGGCAGGAGAATCCCAGTAAGCCCATTTCTGTTCTCTTAGAAATCTAAGGCTCTAGCCCTTGGATCATGTGTTTCCTTTAACAAACCGTTAAAGCAGAAGGAACATTGTTGTCTAAAGGTGTGACGCTTTCTCCCTCTACTGATTTGCAGCATTTTACTGAATATTTCTTTTTGCAGAGGTTTTATTTATGCTCATGTAGTAGAACTCTTGCTTTTGTCCAGACTTGGGCCTGCTGAGGCCATACGCTGACGTGGGCTGCAGGTGTCAAAGGAGTGTTCTGCAGTGACGGTTGTTTCCCAGAGATGTGTTTTGAGTCGTCTAGGCCCTTAGCTTTTGAAAGACAATTGCCAAATGTTGGCAATGGAAGTTTCTGACAATAGGAATGTCACTTCAAACTAAAATTAACCCCCTCTAGATGAAAGTTTGGCCTTTTAATTTGTTTTTGGAGAGGAAAAGGAGGTTGCAGAGAAGGAATGCAGACATTAAGGAGAAGATACAGATGAGCAAGGCTAAGACAGAAAGAAAGTCTGTGGTGAAGAGGTAGAAGTATGAAGTATGAGTGCCCAGCATGGGGAAGGTGCCAGAATGTGTAGGAAGAGATATGATGATGTGAAGGGAAATAGAATCAGGGGCTGGAGCATTCTATAACTTCTGCTGAGAGCCCTGAGAAAGGTGGAGGAGAATTATTCAGATGTTAGTGAGGGACTGCAGGTACTAGGAGGCAGAACTACTTCAGAGCTTCCACCAGTAATCCTGTAAGTGGACACCTGTACATGGAGATCTAAGAGTCAGATGTTGCTTCTCACCTTTTCTGGACCTGAGTGAAAACTGCTCTATAATCATAGAAATAAAACCTAGCTTAAGCATGTGCATAACCACAGGAAGCAGGTTGGCTGATGGCTTCATTTCTGCCATTGTCAAACTAGTAGTTGTGTAACTTCCCAGTTTCGGTATTTGTAGTGTGCTGTTCAAGGGATGGGTACCTTGTTTTACCACTAGTGTCTTCCAAGAAGACTGTCAGGTTTTTAGGAAGGGATGCAAGATCAAGTATGAGGAAGATTCTTCTTAATAAATGTAGACTTCAGATCTGGGCTGTGGGCTTGTTGGCAACTTTATTTGTAACAGCAAAAGTTTGCATGCACAAAGTAGTGTCAGCAAAAAATAAGGGCCCTTTGGAAATGGAAACTGTGTAGGCGTGGCCATGTATTGGGATTCTAACAAGTCTTGAATGTATTCTGTAAGTTTAAACAGCCTTTTTTTCTTATTCACAGTGTACACAACTATACCCCGAAGGTTGGAGAGGTTGATACGAGGAGAGCCATTCGTCAGGCATTTGATGTTTGGCAGAGAGTGACACCACTTACCTTTGAAGAGGTCCCTTACTATGAAATTAAAAATGACAGAAAGGAAGCAGATATTATGATATTTTTTGCTTCTGGTTTCCATGGAGACAGTTCTCCATTTGACGGAGAAGGTGGATTCTTAGCTCATGCTTACTTTCCTGGACCAGGAATAGGAGGAGATACTCACTTTGATTCAGATGAGCCATGGACCCTGGGAAATTCTAATCATGATGGTAAGAACACAGGTCATTTTTCGAAACAAGGATAAGTTGAATGTAGATGCATTGACGGGCTTTCAACTGGACAATGTTTGGTTAATGGAACTTTTGCCTCCTATACAATGGTTCCAATGCTTTCCAAAACGTATATTCTGTCTTAAATGGGTGAATAATTTTCTGAGTAAGTTTGTGGCTTTGCATGCCCCCTTGCACATGTTGAATGTTGAGGAGTGGACAGAAGGTGTTCCTGCTGGCTTTGTGCATCTTTCAGGATTTGGATCATAGCTGCTATGGAAACCACAGCTCGGGGAGGGGAAAGGTGAATAAGAGGGTGTTGAAATGTAAACTTTGTATCTCATGGAGTACTTTAACGAGGGCAATTGGAGTTAGTTGTGATGATTAATAGAAAGTTGAGAGAGTGAAGACATTTGAATGTCAAGTTGTTTTGGTCCATATTTGTTTTCTCACAATCTCAGTACAGTCATAATTCCTCCCATCAGAGGCTGGGGCTAGCTAATTTTTTAAAGAAGACTGATGATTAGGACAACTGTTTGTGTGCTATTAAACAATGAAGAGTTTCTGCATCTTTCTGGCTTTATCTTCCTTTCTGATGGAAATGAGCACTTTCTGACCTATTTTCAAACCTTTAATTGAGGATAGTGATGACTTGTAAGAAGTTTTTAAGTTGGAAAACCAGAATTTTACAGTGGCCTCATAAAATATGGCTCCCATTTCCACAGTCTCAGTGATTTGAGAAGGACAACATGTCTTGAAACCTTTAGGGATTCAAAATCACATTTTGAAACATTTGGTAAGCATTAGAAGTTTACTTGGAAGGTAAATATGGCTTTATTTTTAAACTGTAGAAAAACATGGTAGCGCTGTTGTGGCTGTGGTGTCTGAGGACATGTGCAGAGGTCTTTCCTTAGACTGAACAGTGTCCTTTGCAAAGGAGAGAAGCTTTCAGGTATGCAGGCCACCTCCAGGCCTGACCTAAAAGTGACAGCTTTCAGAATGGAATGCAGATCCAGCAAATCCCTCAGAGTCTTGAGTCAGTATCTATGAGATCATCTTTCAGAGGAAATGAAGCTGGCAAGTTTCATGTAGGAATGCTGATTTGCAGGAAAGCAGAACTGGAAAGCAGTACTTGTCTTCTCACAGAAAGAGATGTAGGTTTCCTGGTAGGTTTAAATGCCCAGATTAGATGTAGGCAGAGAAAGGGAGAGGTTAGAGAAGGGGGAAGAGCGTGGGAGGTTCTGGTGCTGCAGAGCAGCAGTGTCTTGCTATCTTGAAATGTTATTAATTTTTATTCTTAGGTTTGTGGCTGGAGGGCAGTTTGTAGGTTTCCCTTGAGGATCAGGATTGACAATCAGAGACCGAGTGATTACCTCCTGCAGCAGTTGGGTGTGTTTGTGCTTTAGTGGTGATCTGTGGGAGTTCAGTCTGGTCTTAGTTATTTGATCACAACTCTGGGCTGTGAGGGTGGCTTGTGTGCTCAATATGACTTCCCCGGTAAGCCCATGTGTATGAATCCTGGGAGTGCTGGTGTCTGGGATGGAAGGTGAAGGAGAAGATTTAGACAAGTTGTACTTGGGTTTTTTTCTACAAAAAAGCTTCCTTCTGATGATAATAAGCTTAGCAAGGTTGGGAGGCAGCTGAAAGAACGGCAGGGATGGCTCTGGGGAAAATTTTCCTCTGGGTAGGATATTCTAAATCACAGAATCATTTTTTAATTTTTTAAAATAATTTTTAGGATGGTGTTTGACAGCAATGTATATGATGAGTAGAGGGTTTCTTTTTTTAGAAAAGCTATTTCTTATGCAGTATCCACGTGGCTTTTCCTAAAACATGCTGTATTTCTCTGGCGTGCTGAGTGACTGTCATGAGTAGTGTCCTCAAAGGACATGTAATTGGTGTTTGAGGGGTTGTTGTGCACTGGGTGTGAAAATTGATAAAAGAGTTGAGATTTCCATTCTGGAGGATCCCTGTCGTTCTGTGTATTTATTTTCAGATACCGGTGCTGCATAGAGTAGGCAGCATGGTTCTTTGAAAACTCCTTTAGAAGAGTCAACAAGATGTTGGAAATGGTGGGGTCATATTCGTCCCTGCACCCGGAGGAAACACTGATTATAGGAAGGGACTTTCATGTGTTAAGGATGACAGGAGTAAGCCTGTAGTTAGAGCAGTGTAAATGTGAGTGTCGAATGCAAGGAATTTGGATTTGCCTGTGTTCTTAGCCTTGGTGTGTGGATGTGAAAATGTCCTGTCTCCTCACTGGATGGTCCTGAGCTTTTTAGGAAGGTTTTTCATTCTGTTTCACTCTATTTTGTCATTGAAACTCTCACTAGCTCCAGGTTCTCACCGCTGGTGTGTTGTACTTCAAATGCTATTAGCAGGTCTTAAAGAGTTTCTTCTTGGTCGGAGGTTTCCTGCACTGTGATCAGTTCCCTGCCTTTTTTCATTGGAAATAAAGTGTTATCGAGGACAATTCTGCCTTTTTAACACAAAGTTAAAATGTTCTTCAAACATGGTCTCATTAGTCCTTATGATATGTATTTTGGGGCAGAGGGGTTGTTCATTATGGAACTGAAGCAGTCCCTCAGTGAAAGAGCCAAAATACCCTATGGGTAGATCGGGAGTGAAGCTTTCATTTACACGCAAAGAGAGAACTGGTTTGGTCATTCAGTATTCATTCCATGATGACATCTTCAAGTAGCCATGAAGTAACAATAGTACCTTTACTTCAACCTGTGAAGTATCACTATGTAAAACGTTCCATTTCTGACAAGACCATGTCTTAGTTGAAGGGAATATTTGAACAATCTGCTTCAAAGTTCTCTTAGCCTTGCAACAATTGTAGAGATAAATCTCTGGTCAACAGACTAGGATGCCAAAACTGGCACCGTAGGTCCTCAGAATATTTAGTGGATCTAAAACATCTAGTTTTGTTACAAACCAAAACAATCTGTATCTTTGCTTTTGTTGGTCTACATTTGTCTTACCATGTTGTGGCACCTGAAAAGTTTCAGTAAGTCCACATTTGGATGCAGCT
>VYZX01015784.1:30918-67708 GCA_013401335.1 Brachypteracias leptosomus
ATGAATCTCATCAGGTCCCATGGACTTGTGCACCTTTGGGTTCTTTAGATGGTATTGAACCTGATCTTCACTTACAGCAGGCAGATCTGCCTTCTCCCAGCCCCTGCTTTTGCCTTCCATAAGTTGGACATTGTGACTAGAGCCCTTGTCGGTGAAGACTGAGGCAAAGAAGTCATTGAGGACCTTAGCCTTCTCCATACCCTTTGTGGCCAGATCTCCCGTTTCCCTCCGGAGGGGGCCCACATCTTCTTTAGCCCTCCTTTTATCACTGATATACCTATAGAAGCTTTTCTTGTTGCCCTCAATGTCCCTGGCCAGATTTAACCCTATCTGGGCTTTTGCTTTGCTAACCTGAACCCTGGCTGCTCTGACAGCCTCTTTGTAGTCCTCGCAGGCCGCCTGTCCTCGTTTCCAATCTTAGAACATTCTTATTTTTGCACCTGAGTGAGTCCAGGAGATCCTTGTTTATCCATGCAGGCCTCCTGGCATTCTTGCCCGCCTTCCTCCTTTTGGGGACACATCGCTCCTGGGCCTGGAGGAGGCATTCCTTGAATAATGACCAGCTTTCCTGGACCTCTCTCTCCGTCAGGACTTCATCCCATGGGACTTCACCAAGCAGGTCCCTGAAGAGGTCAAAGTCTGCTCTCCTGAAGTCCAGGGTGGCGAGTTTGCTGCGCACCCTCCTTATCACCCTGAGGATTTTGAATTCTATCATTTCATGGTTGCTGCAGGCAAGGCTGCCCTTGAGCTTCATGTTAGCCACCAGTCCCACCTCGTTAGTGAGGACAAGATCCTGGAGAAGGAAGTTGTCATTGACGCGTTCCAAGAACCTCCTGGATTGCTGGTATGCTGCTGTACCACCCTTCCAACAGATAACCGGGTGATTCAAATCCCCCATGAGGACCAGGGCTTGTGAACATGAATCTGCTCCTGTCTGTCCATAGAGGGCCTCATTCACTCAGTCTTTCTGGCCAGGAGGTCTGTAGCAGACCCTCACTGTGACAGTGCCTTCCCCTGCCTTTCCTTTAACCCTGACTCACAGGCTCTCTGTTAGCTCTTCATCCGTCCCCAGGCCAAGCTCTATGGACTCCAGCTGGCCATTGATGTAAAGGGCAACACCCCCTCCTCTTCTCCCCTACCTGTCCTTCCTGAAAAGCCTGTACCCTTCTACTCCCACACTCCAGTCACAGGAGCCCACCAGGTCTCAGTGATTCCAGTAACACCATAGCCCTGCAGGTGTGCACACATCTCAGGCTCTGCTTGTTTGTTTCCCGTACTCTGTGTGTTTATATGAAGGCGTTTGATCAGGGCCCCAGTTGAAGCCGACTTACCAGCTGGAATAGTTACTGGCTGGAGGCCATTATCTTGCACTTCGTGTGCTCTCTCCTGGCCACAGAGTGGGACAAACTGAGGATCCCCTCCCCCGGCAGCTCTAGTTTAAAGCCCTTCTTACTAAATTGCCAAGCCTTTGCCCAAAGATGCACTCCCCTTTTTCTGTTAGATGGACCCCATCAGCCCCCAGGAGACAGGGTTTCTCAGAGCGAGTTACATGGTCCGTGTAGCCAAAGCCCTGGCTGTAACACCCTCTCCTGCAGCCATTTATTAATTTTCCCAATTCCATTGGCCCTTTCAAGCCCTTTCACTTTTACCAGAAGGATTGATGAAAAGCCTGCCTGGCCTCCAGAGTCCTTCACTGCTGCACCTAGGGCTCTGGAGTCTTTCTGGATACTTCTGATGTTGCCTCTGGCTGTGTTGCGGCTGCCCACATGGAACAGCAGCAAAGGGGACGGGCCAGGTTTGGGATTGGCTTGGTAATGTCTCTGATACGAGTCCCTGGTAAGCAGCACACCTCTCTGGATAACAGGTCAGGTTGGCAAATGGGTCCCTCTGTATCCTTCAGGAGAGAGTCGCCCACCACTGTCATAGAATCCTAGAATGTTTTAGGCTGGAGGGGACCTCTAGAGGTCATCTTGTCCAACCTCCCTATACTGTCACTCGCCTCTTCTTTTTGGTGGCGCTTATGTATATACAGGGAGCTGCTCTGGCTGCCTCCCTCAGCTCTGGGTGTTACCTGTTTCACCCTTCTTTCCCTCTTCAGTCTGCAGAGCTGTGAAGTGGTTCTACAGGAGCACATCAGGCTTTGAGTGGGGGGGGGGGATTTTTTCCTCCTGCTGGTTCTTACCTGTATGTGCTCCCATTCCCCAGCATCAACTTCCCTCTTTTTCGGTTGTACCAAGGGAGGAGTTTTTGGCCCATTGGCCACAAGCTGTGGGTCCTCCACAGTTTTCTCTTCAAGTAGCATACTTTTCATTCTCAGCTTCTGGAACTTAGTTTGCAGGCTCGTGCTTTGGGTCTCCACTCAGCTCAAACTCCTCCACGAGTGGTTATGCACATGCTTCTTTCCACCACTGTCATGTTTTACCCATCACCTCTTTCTCTTTCTTCCCCTTTGAATCAGGGGAAGGTTGAAGTGGCCACAGTGTGAACCAGGCAAGGGAATGGATGTAGCCAAATGCTGTTTGTCTTTCCCTTCCTTTCCTCTGATCTGGTTGACCTTAGAGCTGCCCCAGCTCTTAGGCCCAAATGAAAGAGTAGGTAGAAATGGGTGATGGGGGCAGGGAAAGGGGCTGCTGTCCTTTCAGCTGCAAGATGCACATCTTGATCATAAAGCCCCAGTAGAACTCTTTTTTTTCTACATTTAGTAGAGTTTTATTTCTTCAGAACCAGCTGTTAGTCTCTCCTTGCAGTTCCTCTTGCCTTTTTTTTCTTCCTGTGCTTTGTCACTATTTTCATCCAGAAAACTTCTTATTCCTCAGCTGAATGTTTTTGCAAAGCCAGCTTCACTTTTCTCATGGTTGAAACTGGTGGTGTTTTGAGTGTCACAAGAATGGAGTGTGATGTTTGGGGCCCTCAGTACTGGTGTCAGCAAACTGGGAAGAGCCCAGTGCAGGAGCACTGAGGTGATAAGGGACTGAAGCAAGAAGAGACCAGGAGAACTGAGCTTGTTCAGCCTAGTGAGGAGGAGGAGGGTGGGATGAGGAAGAGGCATCTAGTTGCAATCTTACACCAGAGGAGATGCTCTAGAGAGGACAGAGCCACACTCTTCTTGGAAGTGAACAGAGAAAGAAGCAAAAGGCAATGGGCACAAGTCACACCAAGGAAAACCCTCTGTGGGCATAAGGAAAAATAAAATTTATCACTAACAGAGTGGTGCAACTTTGAGGCTGCACCTGGAGAGGTTGTGGAGACTCAGTCTTTTGTGTCTTTCAAAACTTGGCTAGATGATGCCCTGTGCAGCCTGATTTAGTTTTCAGATGAGCCCTGATTGAAGCAGAAAGTTAAACTTGACTTCCAGGCATGCCTTTCAATCTAAATCTGTCCATAATTCTTTAGCGTTGCCAAACAGACAGAATTTTAGTTCTAGGACTTAAGAGCAAATTGCAGTTATTTCTCATGGCAGTTCTGAGCTGTAACCAGGTATTCAGCTCATTAAATTATCTTTTCTGTCACCAAAATCCCTTCTAAAACCAGGAATCTTTGAATATTGAGATTCCTTGTGAAGGAGGACTGGCGATGCTCAAATGTGCACAGAAAGGTAGCTGGCAATGTATTTTACCAGGTGTTTGGTGCTTTTGAACCTCTTAATGTTAGTTTTGGGGGGTCTTTACTGCAAGAATGTGCAAGGTTTCTATGAGCATTCACTAGATGAATCATATAGACATCGAACGTATGTTAGGATATATTATCTAGCAGATCCCCAAGTAGTAAGCAGTGTGTGTAAATAGGTTTGGCATTTTTTTTTACCTGACCAAGTGGTTCTTTATTATCAAAGACTTCCAAGTATTTTCAATCCCTTTGGAAACATTGATAACTAAACACTCTTTATTCTCTTTGATTTGAATCATGAATATTTTAGATTGAGAGAGGGGACTGAGAGGAATGAAGAGTATCCAGTTGTTGCTTTTCTTTTTTCCTCTGAGATTTGTATTGGTATCCACTTTTCTAAGTTGAATCTTTACTGTCTACTTGCAACCCACTCACCTGATTTGTACAGTGCATGCTTGCTGAAAAGGAAAATACAGCTTCCCTTAACCCCCGTGCCTTCACCCAGCATCTTGCCAGAACTCAGTAGTCTTTTCTCCTCAACTAATTCCTGTGTACTCTGCATTTAGCCTTGCTTTCTGTCTGTCTTTATTTTACCACTTTTTTCTTGTTCATTTTCTATGGAACTGCTGAAGCAAGCACAGACAATCTGCAAAGTATCAATATGACGAGCAAATTGACAGGGAGCACATGTACTCACAGCACAGTACACATATAGTCTTTGTGGTATTTGGCTGTTAAATGCTTTTTTTCATTTTCTTTCTCTGATTTCTCAGGTACAGAGCATCTCCACATCTAAAGAGTTTTGTTCTAACAAATGGCATTTTGAATCCATCATTATTTTTCAGGCTTCTGACACTTGTTGAAAACAAGCATCAGTATTTTTCAGAGTGAAAATCAGAGCCGCTTTCAAGTTACTCGTGTGTCATTGACCACAGAAGACCTGTCGTTTGGACGACTTTCATGTAGATGTTGGAAGTCAAGTGGGCATAATTATATTAAAATTTCCATTTATTCTGTCAGGCCTTTTTATGATACTTCACCAGCTCATGGTGTTGGTCAGTGCTTTCATTCATTGAAGAAGACCAGTTCAGTATTTAGTCTCTAGAACATACCTATTTAACGTGAGTTTCGTTCTGTAACTGCTTAGAGAGACTTGTTCCCATAAGTCACAGCTCTCTAAAACCCTACGCTAACGTTGAACCAAATTTGAGCAGGCATATAGCAACGTGGTCTCCAGCCAGCCACAGGAGAAAGAAGTCAAATCAGGTGGCTTAAATCAACAACACTTTGAGATTACATCCTTGTCATGTCAATCCATACATAGAAGACTGTAAATAGAGAACTTGCCAAGTCCAATTTTTTACAACAGTCAAGTGAAGAGAGAAAGCCCAGCAGCACTTCTGGAAGTCTTCTGTCTTCAGATTCTGCTTCTTGGCTGCTGGACAGCATCTCTGTAAGTAATGCTTTCTTTAGCTGTATCTGCTGGCATTATAGAAGTGTAGAAGTGGCATTAGCCAGTAGTGCTCTGCTAGAGCAGTCTGGATTGTAAAGCTCTGCAGTTTTGACAGTGCTAGTTAATTGATAACAGCCTGAAATAAGGATCACCTGTACGATGGACGGGTTTACAATGTAAACAGAGGGTCCAGAGGAGGGCTACAAAGATGATCAGAGGGCTGGAACACCTCTCCTGCAAAGACAGGCAGAGAGAATTGGGCTTGTTCAGCCTGGAGAAGAGAAGGCTTCAGGGGAGATCTTATTGCAGCCTTCCAGGATTTGAAGGGGTCTACAAGAAGGCTGGGGAGGGACTTTTCACAAAGACCTGTAGTGATAGGACGAGGGGTAATGGATTCAAACTGGAAAGGGGTAGATTTAGATTAGAAATTAGAAGGAAATTCTTTCCTCAGGGAGTGGTGAGACACTGGAACAGGCTGCCCAGGGAGGTTGTGGATGCTCCATCCCTGGAGGATTTCAAGACCAGGTTGGATGAGGTCCTGGGTGGCCTGGTCTAGTGGGAGGTGTCCCTGCTGTGGTGGGGAAGGGGGGAAGGGGAAGTTGGAACTAGATGATCTTGGAGGGTCCCTTCCAACCTAAACCATTCTATGATTCTGTGTACTTGTAAAGACACATGATGTTCACGGTATTCTGTAACAAAAATTATTTTTAATTACTTTTGTCAGGAATTGTTTAATAGCCAGAGTGGATACAGTTACATAGGTATATGGTATAGTTTCTGTATAATCAAAGTAAAATAATTTGCTTCTTTCCACAGAGAATGAGACACTGTGAGATTCATAGGAAGGAGCCATTAAGGATCAAAATATCTCATTCCCTTAAAAAGAAAGAAAAAATCCTGTAAAAAAGGCAGGTCATGAGAATCAAGGTGAGCCAAAAAGTCTCTTTTTGCTGCCTTTGTAAAGCAGAAACAGATGATGTGAAGCAAGCCAAAACCAGCAGTATTTCTGATAAGCTTACTGCATTCCACTTGCTGAATGAGAAGTAAAATACCAGGAATTCAGGAAGAGAAAAAATGAAAAATAGATGTATTTTTGGAAAGAGTTTCTTGGTCATGGCAGTCAGAGGTGGGTTTGCAGCATCAGCAGGGAAATGACATCCACTGCTCTAGATTTGGACATGGCAGCCAAGTGGCAAACTTGGGAGTTGTTTAAACTACAGGTTGGGGTTTTTTTTTTTTGTCCTCTATTTCTGAAGAGCACAAGATTTGATGACTGTTTAACTAGTATTGCCTTTGCTACTCAAATCCGCCAAGAATGCCACTTTGCGGGGGAAATGTCTCTTAGATCCCAGTTCTCTTTCTTCTCAGTCCTACTCAGTCTTTGCAGCCCCATCAGGAACCTTCTGTGTCAGGGGAGGACAAAGATGGTAAATCCTGTCCTAGGTAGAAGATACCCTCTGTGTCAAAGAGCTGCTCTCATAGCCTGAGGAATAGCACTTTCTGTGTTGCCAGCACCAGAAATTAAATATCATTTCAACCTGACTGGCAAAAAAGAACCAAAGAATCTCAAATAGCACAGACTGGTTTGTATCCCCCCTGCTAATGCCAGGACCTGTTTGGAACACACTGGGCCAGACTTACAACTGTTTCAAATTCTTTTATTTAGTTACCTTTTTGTTGTTCCATGGCTGGGTCAAATACCAAATTCTGTAGACCCTGCTGCGTTTAAATACTTCCAAAAACTAAAATCACCATTTTCCATGTTTTCATGAGTATTCTTCATTTCTTTACTCTCTGCTCTACCAAATTATGGAATGATATGCTAATAAAGGCAAATACGAGTTTTTCGTTTGGGGATTCATAATTCTTTGGCATGGAATTGCTTATTGAATTACAATCTACACTTGTGAAAGATAGGGGAAAATTACTCCATTGAATGTCAGACTGCTGAGCCAGCTGAAGCAGTCATGACTTCCCCACTCTCTCTGCCTGCCCGCTCTTGCCTCCACATCACTTGGTCAGTTTTGGCCTCGTTGTTCCAGAAAATTATGTTCTGTTTTTCCTGTGAGTTTATACAGGAGACTGTCCTCATAGTACCATCTGTGGCACATCAGATAAAGCACAACTTGCAACATGGATCAGGTCTGTAACACAACTAACAGACCTGGTTTGCACAGTGCTTTTTCAGGGACAATAAGGGGAACTACTGATCTCTCATGATGGTTGGTAACATAACACTGTTCTTTGTCCTTCTGCAGTCATTTGGTCTCGTGGAGATCGGTTTGTTCATGTGGCTGCGGTACCATTTCTGTTAAGACTCCGTATCACTCCTTCTTTCACAAGTGGAGCTGTTTAAAGACACCTGGGAGTTCTCGTGACGTCCTTAATATGCACCATATTCATTGCTACACTTATAAAGATGATATTTTATGAACAAAATGAAACTTGCATTTCTTTTTAACATGTATTTTCTTCCTTTTAGGTCAACGAGCTGTTTCCCACATCTCGTTTGTTGCAAGCAAATGGAAGAGCAGTATTTCCACTCCAGGGTCTTCAGAAGATGAAAAAGCTTGAGCAGAACATGTTGTGGAGGTGAATGGAGGAGTGCACAGAAATCTGACGGTTTAGATCTACCAGGTCTGAAGATGCAAGAACCAAGGCACAGCTTAGAGTAGCCCTAAAGCTTCTTTAAGTTATGCTTGGAAAATGATTGTCTCTACAGTGGAAGGGATGATTTTAGTGTTTTTAAAGCATGTTTAGTTCACACCATCCTTTCTGTAATTACCCTAGGCATGCTATTGTCACAACCAATGATCTGACTTCTTTACTATCATTCTTACTTGAATAAAATTTCAGAATTTAACCTTCATATGTCTTTTTAATTGTCTGAGTAAACTGCAATGCATAGATGTTTTAGCATGATGACACAGTTCATAAAGTGTAAAACTAATACAAGGATGAGAGATTCCCGGTTGCTTGTCTGTTATTAATCAAATATACAATATTATTTATACTTCTCTTCTCTTAGAAGCTCTGTCCTGGACTTACACTCTGTGTCAGGTGCTCTACAGAGTCTGCCTGCACTCATTACAGCTATATAGATACAGCTGCTGTGCTCAGTATCAATCCTGATAGGAATATCACAACACTGCCATAACAGTATCTCTGTGACCTGTTGCTGTCAACTGATGGGCCTGTAAATGAGTGTTTTTGCTGACCTGCAGCAATTGGATACCCAGTTATGCAATGAGCTACTTGGCCAAATGAAGAAAAGGGTTTGATATGGATTTGCATAATTGAATTAGACTGTACTAGCCATGTGCATGTGCTACCAGTTCCACAGAGCAAAACATCTCTCAAGGTGTCTGTTGTATGATGGAAGAGCTGTTTTTCCAACTGAAGATGGAAATCAAAGGCATGTGAGTGATGGAATATATGACTAGAAGGAGCATCCTACCAAGATCAGTTTATCTGTGACTACAGTGTTGTCTGTGTTGTTGCAATAGAATCATGTGTTTCTTATCCTTGTAGGGAGACATAACAATTGGAGGGTGCTTGACCAAAGGGCTGGTTTTGATGTGTGGTTATATTGCAATTGATCTTAAGTTAGTTAGCTTCACTGGAAATACGTGCACTAGCAGGAATTTTATTCTGAGCACGTATTTGGATTACTTTTGATTGAGAGAGTTCAGCTAAAAAGTATGTTTCAAGTTGTGTGTATTCTGCCTGGTGTGTGCACAGGGAGTACAGCCCTACTAAACTGAACGTGAGATAAGCAGCGTGTTCACCTGCTTGGGCATTGTGATAACGGGATGCTTTTGTGTAGCTATCGGTGTGTCCTCAGTGAGAACTTTCTCTGGTGATAACATCCAGTTGAAGAACAACAAACACATCATCAACTTTAAAGCTAAATTAACTGTTTCTTTATGCTTTAGCATAGCAAGCCAAACTATTTCACTCAGTGGACCTACTTTCAAAACCACGCCCAGTTTTACAGGATCATCCTCTCTCTGGTGCTTATTGGTGGACTTTTGGATGCCTCCTGAGAATCAGGAAGGAGAACGCTCGGGCAAGTCTCTGACCAGACCTACTGGTTTTGTACAGATGGTGTAAACCAGCAAAAGTTGTTGGATTTCTCTTGGGACCCTTCCCTACAAATACAAAACAGGAGAATCATCAGTTCCTTCTCCACGCTACTGTCTTACCCAGGTGGCTGCTATACACTGAATCCAAGTTTTACTTGTTTCTTGGTCCTGGGTGAAGGCGTTGAAGAGGAAATTAAGGAACTTTGTCTGATTGCCTGACCTTACTGCCATGTGAGTAGCAAAGTATCAGACTGGTTATTAGTTCTCCCTTCTGAATCTTGCTCCAAGAAGATGGACATTATTAAGAGTGCTGTTTGGACAAGAACTGTGGAGAACACAAAGGTCAGAGACCTTACTGCATGTGCAAGAACCAACAAACAATTGGAGAGGCACAGGCTCTTTCCCAGACTCCTGCAGAGCAGCTGAGTGGACAGTGTGTTTCTCCTGCAGCCCTTGGCTGGGGCTGTGGTGGCTCTGGGGGCTGTGGCCAACAGCTAAGGGCTGGGGGAGAAGGACGTGGTTGCACAAGTTTTATACCTCGATGTTTCCTTTCAGAGCAACTCCTTCAAAAGAAAATGAGTGATGTGTTCTCTTCCATGCTATGAAGCTCCCTACCATTTGCACAAATAAAGGGAAATTCTTGTTTAACAATGCTATTGATAGAACTGACCCCTCAAGGGAAACAGGACGATGAACCCAGAGCTGGGTTTCTGGGCGCTCTGTGCTTTCAAAGTGGTCTTAGGCATTTTTCTGCTGTCTCTTCCTCCCATGAAATACACACTGTCTACTTGCCCTTGGAAAATGACTTAGCTGCTTTCAGACTTGAGACCCTTTTATAGAATACAGCAAGGTGGAGGAGGCAGATGACGTGGGCATGCTGGAAGGAAGAGAACTATGGTTGTGTCTGGGAGGAGGCTAGAAGAAAAAGGTGAGGGGATGAAACAGTGGTGAGAAGTCTTTGGCCAGGGCAGGGAGCAGGAGAAGGAGCTATGTTTGCTAGTGTCATTCTGCAGCCTTTAAGCAAAGGCTTTGAGATGAGAAGCAACCACAGCATTGAGAATCTGTGTATTTCTTGAGAACTAATAGGAGCTTCTCATCCTACTTTCGGTGAAAGTCACTTCATTTCCTAGGAATTCTTTTTAGCTTCACTTCATCTGCTCCAGCAACCACCTCCCAGCACATCGCTACTCTAGTTGAAGTGGCCTCCTAGCAATGTATCCTCCCTTAGGATATCTTTTCCATGTCAGTGTTGACCTTTTATCTGTGGCTGTGCTGGAACTGGGAAGGTTCATTTCTTTGTGAGTTCCCTTACCTTGAAGTGCAAGGAAGCAGAGCTCCCCAGCCAAATTTTTCCATGTTCTGTGGCATCCTCACACACCATTGTCAGTCAAAATGGTGTTTCAAAATTGAACAGCAGTGGCTGTTTTCCACAGCTGTCTGTGTTTCCAGGTAGAGGTTTTTCATAAGGATAACTGAGAGCAGGTGCATTTCTGTTCAATAGTGGAAGAGCTGGTCAGCCTGACCATGTCAACCCCATGACTGTGACGTGCTTCCACCCCCACATCTTTCTGGGCTTTCTGATCATCTCAGAATTCTTCCTTGTTGTCTCACTGGTGATCAAGGAAGCAACAGACAGGTTGGTCTGCTGAGCCTGAGAAGGGAAGAACTGGTAGGTAGCATGAAGACCAGTAGCATCCTTCGCTACAGTAACCATGAGATAGTGGAGTTCAGGATATGTGTCAGAGGGGTTGAGGTTAGTACTGTTGACTGTCTGCATGGATGACCTTGATGCAGAAGAGTGCACCCTCAGCAAGTTTGAAGATGATACCGAATTTGAAGGAGTGGTCGATCCATACTAAATAGCAATGCTGTCATTTGAGAGGCTGGAGAGGTGGGCTGACAGGAACCTTATGAAGTGGAAAACCTTGCACCTGGGCTTTGTTGGTGGCCAACAGGCTGGAATGCAGTTTTGCAGAGAAGGACCCAGGGGTCCTGGTTGACACCAACTTGAACATGAGTCAGTGGCGTGCCCTTGCAGCACAGGTGGCCAACAGCATCTGGGACAGCATTAAGAAGAGCATTGGCAGCAGGCCAAGGAGGATGATCCTTCCTTTCTACTCAGCACGTCTGGAGTGCTATGTGCAGGGTTTCTCGGGGCAAGAAATGGGAAACTCAAAACCTGACTGGACACAGTCCTGGACAGCCTGCTTTACTTGGCCTTGCTTGAGTTGGGAAGTTGGACTAGACAATCTCCAGAGGTGCCTTCCAGCCTCCACCATTCCGTGAGTCTATGTGATTCTGTTTTCCAGCTGTAGAGCGGGCTGGCGATTGTTTTGGGTAGAAACAAGTGATTGAAGGCTATTTAAAACTAATTTAAATGAAGATAGGTCTGATCTTATGCTCCTGGTAAAGGTTTAGCACATAGAGGCAAGTAACTTACGTAGAGTTGTATGTAAGGTCAGAGAGAGGCAAGTTCTAGACATAGTGTCGGTACAAGGGCTTCGGATACTTCAGCAAGGAGGAAAACGCCACTGAGCTGGTAAGGGGAAAAAATCCCCAAGTGCTCAGCACAGGCCCAGCCTCTGAGCCCGTGGTACAGGTCACTCCACACAGAGCTGATGTTTGTAAGACTCCTCATTAAGGTCAGCTCTGTGCTGAAGGACTCTTGTGAGTAGTTGTGGCAGCAATGAAAACTGCGCTTTCATGAGCATGTAAGTGATAAAGAGGAGAAGTCCATTTAGTTTTCAACAGGATTTTGAGTCTTTGAATCCATTCTAAATACTGGGTGCATCTTCTAAGCTTGAGTGGTTTTGAAAACTGATGAAGAGTGATCAGTCCTCCAAACTTTACCATGAAACTATTTAATGCATTTTTTTATACAATCTTGGTGGACATTTTATGGATTTGTTCTGCACACACCAGACTTTTCAGCAACATATGAGAAAAAATTATTAAGTCAGTCCCCACTGGGATTTCTCAAATACAGAAATTCTGGAATTTTAAATACATTTTGGCCCATATATATTTTTGGATATTTGTATTTGAATATTTATTTGAAACGCATTTGTATATTTTAACATGTCTTGCATATTCAGGTGCTTACAACTCAACTGTTTAGACAATTTAACCATTTTAGTGTGGAACGTGCAACTGGTTGAGCACTGCTTGTTACTGACCTCAGGCATCTTGAGATGCTGGCAAAGCACCCTGCAGACCTCTGAAGCTATGTTGTCATGGTTTTATGGGTAGCAGTGAAGCAATAAATATTTAATAAGTGGGGATAGTTCTAGGTGAGTCACTGCTGCACCTCCTGTCCCAAGGAGGGCTCAGCCACGAACACAAACCTGAACTTCGTTACCTCTAAGTTAGGTGCAGTTTGGAGATGTTGGGAATGGAGATCCAGTGTTTGGAGATGCTGCAAAGCAGCCACTGAGCTGCCACTGGCAACTTGTGTCTCCCATGTTTGATTGCAAGTGCTCTTGGTTTGTGCCTTGCAAAAAAACCCCAAAAATGAGAGAACCCTGATTCAGGCAGAATTGAGGGATCAGGCACTTGGTTGGCATGGGGAGACTTATATCTGTCATTGTTGGCTGTGTCTTCATCCCTCACACAGCATTGCCTGTGTCACATCCCATGTCAAGGTGCCCTCATGGAGTAGGACATCCAGGGACCACACTAGATCAAGGAAATGAGGGTCCCAGATCCATGGGACTGAAGAGGATTGTATGCCTGTAACATAGAGTAGAAGGTACCCCTACTTGGCATTCCTACGAGGTTCTGGACCACACAGGACTCCTCAGCCCTTTCTCTTCCTGTCAGGAGCATGTCCCTTCTTTCCTCCTTCCTCCTCCCTCCTACCATTGGGATCCATACCAACCTTTCCCTACATGTCTCTGCCTCCTGCAGGATGGTGCTACCTGAGCTCACCTCCTCCCACAGACATGGCAGTGCCAGGAGTCCAGTAAAATCAAAGCATGTTGGGGAGCCTGTGCTAGAGGAGGTGGGATTGTTGCAGGTACTACATGTTCTATGGTGGTTGTTGGCCCTGGTCTTCTCTGTCCTTCCTCCTGCCTTGCCAGATGCATTACAGATCTAGCCTAGGATTTGGTGGTCCAGGTCAGATCACAGCATGGCACCAGAGGACCCAGAATGGGGACGAAGCTCCCTTCCCACCATGTACCCTTGTTGATTAGCAGACTGGCAGTACTCTCACCTCTCCTGGCAGGACTCCGATAAGGAGGCAGTGGTATCAGAGCAGCCTATTTTGTTGGCCATTTTCTGTAAACTCTCTACAAAAGAGTCTACAGTCACCCCAAGCAGCTCTGTTTTACCTGCTCTGAGGGTGCTCATGATCATGGGTGGTCATGGGCTAGGAGCCTCCAGCCCGTTCTGTGACAATGACTGTAAAAGCTGCACAGACTTTCAGGGCTCAAACTATGTCCAGAGGAGCTGACCCTGGCACTGTGACCTGCTGGGCAATAGGAGGACAAAACATTTGCTTCTTGCTTTATAGGGAAGTGGGGGTGGGGATTGCATCAGGCTGTGGCTGTGTACTGACCTGGCTGTGCCTTCCTTCCGCAGGGAACGATCTCTTTCTGGTCGCAGTCCATGAGCTGGGACATGCCCTGGGTCTGGAGCACTCCAATGATCCCAGTGCTATCATGGCTCCTTTCTACCAGTACATGGAAACGCACAACTTCAAACTGCCCCAGGATGACCTCCAAGGAATTCAGAAAATCTATGGTGAGCAACACTATCCATTCGTCTGTGTACACTGAGCTCGAGTGTATTGAGTATTCTACAGCCACAGACAGGTAGCCCCCAAGATGCTTGCAGCTCGTGGGCTGGATTTCCTGCCATATGGAGAACCATTTAAAGCCCTTCATCCCCAGCTAAATATCAGGTGACTGTGCCAGTGGCAGTATCTTTGCACAAGTTAGGACAAGCAAACCTCTGTGATCTCACTGCTGCTCCATCCCTCACAAAGTCCCCAATATCAAGGAGCACTACAACGAGTAAAACAGGCAATGGCTGTACCCAGGGTTTGTCCATTAGGAGCAGCCAGTGCAAATGGTGGGGGAGAATGCCAAGAACATGGGAGGTCAAGAAAAGGTAAAAAGTATTTATGCACTCATTTTTTTCCTCCTTATGTAGAAGGTAGGGAACAAATGTTTAGATCAGCTTAGGAACACTTCTTTTGTGCCACAAACATAGGGCTCAGGAAAAAGAGAGAAAAGGAGGCAGTGGGATTATGGGAGAAAACCAAAGAGATGGACATTATATGGTCCCATATGATGAGATCATGGATACCAGGGTGTGAGGACAGGAACCTTCAGAGTATTATTGGCTGAAGGAGACTGGGAGCAGAGGGAAATGCAGGTTTTAGTAGCCATAGTCAAGAGGAGGCTGAGCTAGAAGATGCTAATGGATACAGACTGTGGCAGCCCATGGGAAACAGGTTTTGTTGAACATCCCTGATATCATCCCTTGAGGAAAGTACAAGTCTGACCGAGAGGTGACATAATAAATGTAGCATGGAGCAATTATGCTATTCAGAGTTTGCAGCTGCCTGACATCTAGAGTCAAATGCCAGCTCTTAGTACCAGCTGAGCTCCTCCAAGCTCAAGATAAATGTATTCCCTTTCAAGTAGAGGAGGTAGAAGACATGCATGGATAAGCAAGGAGCTCCTGGAAAAACTCAAATGGAAGAGGGAAATTTACAATATGTGGAAAAAGGGTCTGGTTAGTTGGGAGGATTATAGAAATGGTGCCAGAGAATGTAGAGACTCACCAAGAAAGGCCAGGGCTCTCTTGGAACTTAGTCTGTCTAGGGAGGTGAAAGAGAACAAGAAGAGATTTTTCAAATACATCAATGAAAAAAGGAAGAGTAGGGAAAAAGTGGGTCCACTGCTAAATGAGGTGGGAGATCTGGTAACAGAGGATGCAGAGATGGCAGAATTGCTGGATGCCTTCTTTGCCTCAGTCTTCCCTCCTAAGACCAGCCCTCAGGAATCCCAGTCACTGGAAGTAAGGGAGCAAAACTGGAGGGAGGAAGACACTCCACTGGTCAGTGAGGATTGGGTTAGAGGCTGCTTGGATAAACTGAAAACGCACAGATCCGTGGGCCCTGATGGGGCACATCCATGTGTGCTGAGGGAGCTGCTGCTGCTGCTGAGCCACTCGCCATCAGTTTTAAAAAATCATGGGGAACAGGAGATGTGTCTGATGAAGACACGTGTCTGGAAGAAAGCCAGTGTCACTCCAGTCTTCAAAATGGGCAACTACAGGGTGGTCAGCCTCACCTCTATCCCTGGAAGATGATGGAGCAGCTCATTCTGGAGGCCGTATCTAACCACATGGAAGAAAAGAAGGTAATCAGGAGTAGCCAACATGGATTTATGAAAGGAAAATCTTGCTTGACTAATCTGATGTCCTCCTATGAAGACATGACCAAATGGGTAGACAAAGGGAGAGCAGTGGATGTCGTGTACCTTGACTTCAGCAAGGCTTTTGATACTGTCTCCCATAACATCCTCGTAGGAAAACTCAAGAAATGTGGGATAGACAATTGGACTGTGAGGTGGATTGAAAACTGGCTCAACAACAGAGTTCAGAGGGTTGTGATCAGTGGCGCAGAGTCAAGTTGGAGACCTGTGGCCTGTGGTGGTCCCCAGGGATCAGTACTGGGTCCAGTTTTGTTCAATATCTTCATCAACGACCTGGATGAGGGGACAGAGTGTACCTTTGCTGACGACACCAAGCTGGGAGGAGTGGCTGACACACCAGAGCTGTGCTGCCATCCAGCGAGACCTGGACAGGCTGGAGAGTTGGGCAAAGGTGAACCTCATGAAGTTCAATAAGGACAAGTGTAGAGTCCTGCATCTGGGGAGGAATAACACCAGGCACTAGTACAGATTAGGGGTAGTCCTGCTGGAAAGCAGCTCCATGGAGAAAGACCTTGGAGTCTTGATGGATAGTAAGTTATCCATGGGGAAGCAATGTGCCCTTGTGGCCAAGAGGGCCAACGGGATCCTGGGGTGCATTAAGGAAACTGTGTCCAGCAGGTCTAGGGAGGTTCTCTACCCCCTCTACTCTGCCCTTGTGAGACCACACCTGGAGTACTGTATCCAATTTTGGGCTCCCCAATTCAAGAGAGAAAGGGATCTACTGGAGAGAGTCCAACGGAGGCTATGAGGATGATTAAGGGACTTGAACATCTCTCCTATGAGGAAAGGCTGAGAGAACCTGGGCTGTTTAGTCTTGAGAAAAGGTGGCTGAGAGGAGATCTTATTAACCTCTATAAATATCTGAGGGGTGGGTGTCAAGTAGAAGGGGCCAGTCTATTTTCTGTGATGCCCAGTAATAGGACAAGGAATAATGGGTGTACATAGTACATACCAAGTTCCACCTCAACATGAGAAGAAACTTCTTTACCGTGAGGATGATGGAGCTCTGGCCCAGGCTGCCCAGAGAGGTTCTGGAGTCTCCTTCTCTGGAGAGATTCAAAACCCGCCTGGATGCGATCCGGGGCAACCTGCTCTGGGTGACCTGCTCTGGCAGGGGGATTGGACTAGATGATCTCTAGAGGTCCCTTCCAACCCCTAAGATTCGATTCTATGATTATATGAATTAGACCTGAAAATGAATTTCCCTGGCAGTGGGAAAGCCGGTGTTTCTAAGGGATTGCTGCTGGGATCAGTGGCAGATGTGATACTGGTCAACGTTTGCATCAGTGATCTGCCAGTGAATTTTAAATTACTGTGAATAGAATTTGTGCTAAGACCTGTAAAACTTTAAAGTAATACAGCAAGACTTTAAGAGGTCTAAACTGTATGTCAATTGTTTGAGTCTGATTCTTTTTTTCTTTTTTTTTTCTTCTTTTTTTAAAATTTTTTTTGACTGGAATGAGATTCACTTCTTCAAATGTAGATGCCTAAAGAAGAGCAATCTCTTTCTGAGCTAGTTTCACTGACTCCTGTCTGGGCAATGGGAAAAAACAAACATTTATAGAGTGCAGTTCAACCTCAGTGTGAGGCAGATACCCAAGTAAGGTCCAACATTTAAAGTAAGATGTTTTGAAGTACACCCAAGGGGAACTGACTCTTCCCATTAGTGCAGCTGAAGATTTCTCTTTATTGTGTATTACCAGGATGAAGTTACATGGCAATTGTCCTCTGGTATCATTTAATTATACATACTTCAACATAGCACATATTCAAATACTCAGGATAACAGAGACTCTGGATGGTTTTGAAATAAAGTGCTGAGATAGTAAGTATTAAACCTTCATTAGATAATATACCTAAGTTTTTATTAGATAATATACCTAAGTTTTCATTTTTGAAAGCTGCTAAGACATGATGCTGTTTCCATTTTGAAATGTTGATTCAGTTCTGCGAACTTTGACTAATCAGAAAATAAAACCCCCTATCTTAATCATCTATTTCTGACAGTGAAAGTGCAATCAAGAAAAAATTGCTGATTTCTCTGTTTTCAGATACCTTTTTGGAAAGGGAGCAGGTCAGGAATTGACAGCCGTGCTTCTTCCCATGTGTGCTTCAAGCCAGGATCAGCTGTGGCTGAGCTGGGCACCAGCACTCCCCCAACACAGCTTGGCCCTGGCCCCGTTGCCCAGGGATGATCTGGACTGGGGCTCCTGGGCCAAGGGTGGGGGTGGATGTACCAGGTGATGCTGCTCAGGGCCATTAAGAGCAGTTTGTTTCCTCAGGGCCCTGGCAGTTTGAGGGAGCACTGCAGGGTCTTGTGCATCGCTGCGCCAGCACGGAGAGCTCAGTGCTGAGCTGCCCTCGGCTCGGACAGCACCTCTGCACTTCCACTGGCCTGTCACTGGGTACTGGCACTGAACTTTAGCCACAGACTACATTAAGATTCTCTGTATGCAATGCTATATGCTTAGAATTTTAAGCCGGGTTGAAAAAAGCAGTGTGAATGAATTACTGCCTAGTGCGGGGAGCAATTAGGAATTAGTTTGCTGACTGTCGTGGAATCATCATGCTTGGGGTGGTTGGGGATGGTGCTGGTGCTTGTAGAAATAGTCCTGTGGGGAGAAGAAGGAGCAGCTTCTGCAGGACGAGCTTTGATTCCTCATGGAGAGATTTTGGCTCTTAGCACAGAATTATGGTCCAAAAACTAAAGTCTAATTTAAAACTAGATTTTACTCTTATGGTTCACAAGGAAAAGGTGGAAAACGCAGGTTGTGTTTCTTTGTGGAACTGGAGATATGAGAACAGATCCTTTCATCTGAGCTTCTTACAACTGAGAAGAGAAGGCTGAAATATTCTTTTTGCAGCTTTAGCAGGAACAGTCAACTAATGTGTTTTGTTTCCACAGTACCAATCTGCTTTATTGTGCCTTGGGAATGGCAAAAGCCCATCTATCAGAGCACCTCCCCAAACCCCAAACCTCCTGCTTTCTCACTGCTTTGACATTCCCAACAGTGCAGCAGCCCCTGCTCAATATATAGTGTTTAGGAGTCTACTATGCCAAATAAGTCATAGAGCCAGAGCCACTGCCTTACCTATATGCTACATTTGTTAAAAATAAATCCAATTGAAACTTCCAATTTTTCATTACACCAAAGTTGCTCAAGCGAAGAACAGAGGCTCTACTAAAGCTTAAGGCCATTTTGTCTCCTTCTTTTGAGAAAGATGCATTCCAAATGTATTTTTGTGTTGTATCTGTGCTTATCTATTAGAAAGAAACATGTCTAAATCTATCATATAAACTCACCTAAAAAGCCAGGAGGGGATGTGAACTCTTGTTTGTGTTTCCTGCTGGTTAGTATAAGGTCAATGTTTAAAATGTAATTTCCACCGAGGAGCTAGTGATGACAAGGTCAGCAGCATACTCTGCATGATGGGCTAGACTGTAAGACAAGTCAGCAGCATTTCCATCTTCTGACAGGGGCTTCTTGGAGCATGATCCTTGAGAAAGGAGGGAAATGCCATCCCTGTTCTTCACATGCCTTTTTTCAGAAGGTCGTCTCCGACTCTACTTGTCTACCTATGGCACAAGTGACATGCCCAGGAGGGAATTAAACTGGAAATACCATTCTGCAGGTCTCCTGCATATCTTGTTAAGCTGACTGCCTCTTTTAATTTTGCTAGTGTTGAAGTCAGGGCTGGACGCAGCTACAGTGCAGATGGAGACAGGAGACATACTCAGCTGTGGCCTGGCCACAGAGCCTGAGCTGATCACCCTTCAGCACTGCTGCTCCTGTTCCTCACGTCCTGCTCTAAGTACCCTTGTGCAGGAGGCTGTGCAGCAGCCTCTCATTAGGGGTGACTCCTGACACTCTGCCTGGGGAGCAGAGGGGTTGACACGATGTGCAGAGAAAAACTCATGTCCACTTGGAGCTGGTAAACCAGGCCATTACCTTCCAGGCCCTTTCAGAGCCTACGGGCACAATGGAAAGGTCTCCTCATCACTCAAAGATAGACCAAATCTTTAAGCCTGGAGGCAACCTCAAGGATCTGGGGCATCCCAAATCTCACTGAGGATGTGTCACCTTCACATCTCTTTTCTGCAGCTCAGGAGAGGAGCTTCCAGTCAGTGTACATGCTGCACCCCTTGAGGTCCAGGATGGTCATGAAAACACACAAGCCTCTGGCCAAGGAACTATACAACACCAGCTCTGACATCCAGGAGCAGGGGATCAGCGGGGTACAGTGTCCATGAGCAAATAGCAACTTCTTCCAGACTCATTACTCCTGTGCAGCAAGCCTCACCTTTTCCCAATGATGGCCCCTATAGCAAGCCCAGATCCTTGTAACCTACATGTATGTGTGAGAAGGCTTGTGATAAAAGAGCAGAAAGACCTGATGCAAAATGCTCTAGGTGGTCACACTGCATCGTGAGTGGGAGCATCAGAGCAAGCTTTGCTGTTGTGCAGGTCCTGGAAACATTAGGCATAGGACTGTTTTCTGATAATGTCCCCTTGAAGGGGGCAAGAGAATAAGAGTAACATGCCTACATCAGCCTTGAGGCTGCACATATTGGGTGTGAGAGGAGGGAGCTGTTTGCTGGTGAAGAGGGAGCTGAAGAGGAGCCCACCTCTCTTGGGAGGTATCTCAGTTGGTGGAGAAATACAGCTTTACATTATGGCTGGGCATGAAATACTCTCATCCTACAGCTCTTTCTGAGTATAAAAAAATGTCCTGTTTTGCAGTGGAGCAGATGTTAGAATTCTTAAAGGAGAACTGGGCTGCCAGCACCACAGCTGGAGCATCTTGAAGAGCCCCAAACTCTCATCATTTGCCTGCCTAAGCCTGGGCATTTTGGACCCAGTTATCATAGAATCATAGAATGGTTTGTGTTGGAAGGGACCTTAAGGGTCATGTAGTTCCTTGGCCCTGCTGTGGGCAAGGACACCTTCTTCTAGAACAGGTTGCTCAAAGCCCCATCCAATCTGGTCTTGAACACATCCAGTGTTGGGGCATCCACAACATCCAGTTTTCTTGCACCCAGAGCAGGGAACCCGGCTGCACCATGAATCATCTCATTACAGAGCCCAGGAGAGCATTCCCTTTGGCTTAGAGCAAGGATTTCAGCCATGGACACTTGTTTTCCAGGTGAATGCTCTATCGCCTGGGTGGCAGTTGGTCACTCAGAAGAGATCATTTATGTAAGAAGGGCTCAAGAAACCCTTCCTGCTACCCAGTCATGATCATGAGGACCTCGACTGCCCAACTGTTGGGGACACTGTGGATGCTGGGGCTTGTTCTGCAGACTGATGTGCACTGTGGCAAGGATACCCACACTAACTGAAATAGCTAATTCACTTCACTGCTGGAGTCTAGCCTCAGAAGCACAAAGAACTCCGTGGACAGGTTTCCCAAGCGAGCAAGGGAAATGAGTCCTTCCTGAGCTCTGAGCTGTTGTGGCTTGACCATCTCTCATCCCTGAGACAGCTTGTAGGCAGCTAGCTCATTTAGTGTGAACAGGGTCCTCTCTCCATTGCCCTGGAGTCTGCAGAGCAGCCAGGTGGGTTTCTCTCACTCTCCCTGGCTCATTTGGATCATCTATTTTGATGGAAAACTGAGGAGCCTTTCCTGTGTACCTGGACAGCTGGGACAGTTCTGCAGAAACATGCAAGCAGCTCAGCTTTTTGTCACCAAATGGTTCTGTAGGTGTAACTACCTGCCTGTAGTCTGGATGATAGTTTTATTCTTGAAGTGAATATTAGGAAGATCGAGACAGGCCTTTGTTTGCAGGTGGATCATTATCTCCCCTGACCTAGCAGGCTTTGAGAGCCGCCTGGTCCTGCAGGGCTGGCTGGGACAGATGCTGAGCCATGCAAGATGCTGAGCTCCAGGCAGGTGTTGTGCAGCTGAGGGAACACTCTGTCAATAGCCAGGAGGACATTACAATTCTCTTTTGTCCTCAACTATCGACACAGTGGCTCCTAAACGCCTCCTCTCTCTGTGTTATCTTCACAGGTCACCTTGGTATTCAGATGGTCTGCGGCAGAGGAAGCGTGAAGGGAGGAGGCTAAGTGCCAGTGGCGGAAGTCACACTCGGAAGGTGATCTGCTGTGACCCAAAAGCTTTTTGACATTCTTTGCCTTGGTTGTGATAGAGAGGAAGAAAGTCTTCTTCTCCACACAGTATCTGTGAAATCCCAGCAAGTTGCTTCCCTCCAGAATGCAGTTTCCAGCTCCAGGAGGTTTCTTACCTGCTTCCAGTGTGGAACTGGCTGCAGGTTCTACCTGAGGGTGGGTTCGGCTCCAGTGCTGGGATCACACACAGTAACTTGGTGACTGGGCTCAGGCCCGATTGCAGACCCAGGCAATAGCCTCTCTCACTGCATTTTTCTCTCAGTGAGATTTGCTCTGACTTATTTTCTGGAATTGTTGGAAGCATAGTGCTAGAGGCTGTGATTTACCTGCAGTGCCACCTCATTAGGTACACCAGTAGTGGGTACGATCAGTTCCTGCAATAAATACCAAGGTGCCAGCATCTCCCCAGGAACTCTGTTCACACAGTCGTCTCTGCTGCTGCTAACCCTGTTCTGTCCTGCCTTTAGCTGTCTGTTGTGGAGGCAGGTTACTGGGATGGGATTCTGGAAATAATAATGACTGGCAAACTATATAAGATCTCTTCATTCTGCTTTCATGCCAAGTTGTGCTCTGAGGTGGCTTAGGTCTTACGAGAGAGCATCTTTCTTGAGCTCTGGACGGGCTGTGCTTTTACCTTCCTTCCTGCTGGCTGTAATCAAATTCTGCCTGCCCAGTGCTTGGACCCAAGGATTCTCATGGAGGGTGTGTGCTCCTCTGCTCTTTGCCTCTGTGTAACTGTAGAATTACCTTCCCCCTTTAGCTCTAAGTCCACCCTCACTCAGTGACAAAGCAAAGACGGCAATTAAAAATAAAAATGCAATCTGTCTAACCACAAAAGGAGACAAGACTTCAATCAGGATAAATTAGGAGGTCCGGAATGCGTAAAAACCAGAAGAGAAGCAAAAGACAGCATGGAAAAATCCGTGGCTGGCAGGGAAAGACAGTAAGAGTAATATTTTAAGTGAAATGACAAAGTCTGCAACCCAGCAAGTTGCAGCAGCACCTGCAGCTTGTGTGGGAAGCCTTGTCCATGATGGGAGCCTCCTTCAGAGCCATGTGCCAGTGCTAGTTTGGCCATTGCAAGCAGTGAGTATGTACGGTGGCCACCTTTCCTTGTTGCTCCTGGCTTGTGATCTCTTCCCAGTGCTCTAGCAAATTTTTCAGTTTGTGAAAGTCTTGTTTAGCCTGAAGCATTGCTGATTTGCACCGTCCTGTCTGCAGGATGCCTCAAACCTTGGCATGGGCCCCTTGGGTTGCAGGTGCTATTTTATCTTCCCTCTTCTTTACAGAGGCTGTGGCAGATTTTGGGCACTTAAGTTGAAGGTGAGAGAGTTGACCATGAGTGCTGTCCTGCAGCAGGGCAGGGCAGGCTGTCACCTGGTGTGCGAGTGTTCCTCACTTGGGAAGGGAGAGTTAATCTTTAATAACTTCAATCATGCCTGAGATGTTAAATTTCTAGTGTATGACCACAGTACTACAGTCCGTATTCTGCACCTCACTATCAGATTCTATCTGTCTTTGTGACCCCTCAGACACATTCAGCATCATTTTCTTTAGCTATTACTCCTGTCTCACCCTTCTTTCCTTCAAAAGAGAAGGGGGGGAGGAAATTTATGTCATGTCTTCATCTTACTGCTTATGGTCATCTCTATAAAACTTTATTCTTGCTCTCCTTTCAAAGTGTGGAGTTTTTGGCTTGTTCTTTCTGGAAACCCAGAGCTGCTGTTGATTTAAGTATCTCTGTCTGTTTGCTGTGTCTGAGAGGCAGAATCACCCCGACTTGGCAATCCGTGTCTTTCCCACTGTGTCTTTCCCACCAGCATTAGGGTGACAAGTCACCCTGGAGAAATGTAATGATCCATTTGAAACAGTTTACAAAAGAGCTGTAAGAGTAAGTCTCAAGATCTTAAAACCAAAAAGACATTGCAGCAACAGAGAGAAGGAACTGGTCTATTTAGCTCATTAAGGAGAATTTAAAAAGCATCCTCATCAAGGTCTGTAAATGATTAAATGTTGAGGCACTAGAGGTAAGAAGAAAAATACTGGATCTGAAGACAATAGTGAGACATGGTCTTTAGCAATAACAGGGCTTAATCATTAGAACAATTTGCTGAGGATTTTCTATGGCTTAAAGTCTGGAAAACGTGCTGTATCTGGTCCAGAAACACTGGGCTTTTTGCAGGACTCACAGGTGAGGGTTTCTGCCTCAGTACTGCAGGGAGTTGGATGATATTATCTAAGTGGTACTTTCTGAACATAATATCCATGAAACCTACACACAAGATTCTTACCATTCCAACCTCAGTAAGAATGAAATATGATTGCTTTCTCTGATGGCTTCTTTGTCACTAGCTGTGGTGATTTTTCACTAACCCAGTCACCCTTCCCGGAGATGTTAAGCACTTATTCATTATAGAAACCCTTTGAAAATGTACCATGTAAGAGCTAAGCTGCCATGAGGACTTGGGCACCTACCCATCATTTTAGGCAGCATAGTTCAAAATGTTTATCTGCAAAAGTCCTCTTCTAATGCCACAGGTGCGTAGCCTCTAAATGCATAGGTATCTAAATCCTACTTGTAAATTCCTTCTCTGGGTACGGGCAAAGCAATCACCCACAACAGGGTAACAGGGGAAGAGGATGAGCCTTGTCCAGTGCAAGAGTTCAGGTGATGTGGAGCAGGTCAGGAGTGCTGCTGAGCCCCTAACAGAGTGAGACTGGCCCAGCAGCTGTGGAGGACAGCCTTCATTCTGCCCACTGCTCTGGGGCTGTCCTGCAAGCTCTCTACATAGCCCCTTCAAAAGTACTGCTCAGAAAGAGCTTGAAACAAAAGCCCATGCAAAACAATCGGATCCCATTTGATTATGAGATAGAAAATGTGCAAAAATCTCTTGCTTCTAAGTACCCTTCTGCTTATTGGCACCTTAACTTGTGGCCTTTGTGGAGAAGCAACAAGAAATCTGTGGCTCTCTTCATTAGATTTGGTCCAGATTTTATCAGTAACAATGCAATAATCCTCAGCTTCAAAGCAGATCTCTACTCCAAGTCAAGTCACTTGTATTTTTGTAACTTTACATTCCTGCAGCCTTGGCAGATCTCAAAGCTGAGCCAGGGAAGGATCAAAGGGGAGAGCTGTGCTTTTGAGGGCATCGTTTGAATGAGAGCATGGTCCTTTGGCATGGCTCTTCATCAGAGGTCCCACAGTGTTCTGAAAGCAGAGGTTGCTGGTTGGTACCAAAGCGTCCTGGTTTCGGCAGGGCTAGAGACAGGTTCTTCCTGGCAGCGGGCACAGCACTGGGTGGGGGATGTAGTATGGGAGGAATGCTGGGAACACACTGATGTTCAGTGGTGCCAAGAAGCACTTACCCCAGGGTCAGGACTTCTCCGAGTCCCATGCTCTGCCAGTGAGCAGGGACACAAGAAGCTGTGAGGGAGCATGACCAGGACAGCTGACTCCAACTCACCAAAGGGATATTCCAGACCCCAGGATGTCACACCCAGTATATAAACTGGGGGGAGCTGGCTGGGAGGGGCAGATCGCTGCTGGGGGACTGGCTGGGCATCAGTCAGCAGGTGGTGAGCGTTGCATTGTGCAGCACTTGTCTTCTCTAGGGTTTTATTTCTCTCTTTTTGTCATATTCACTATTATTTTTGTTATTATTATTTTAGTTTTATGGCAAAAGCAGCTTTCAGAAGAATTTGGATTATTTTTTCCCTTTCTCAAAAGCTTCTTCTGCTGTGTTGTCCCATACGATGATGTCATCTTGTCAATGCATTGCAGGTGTTCTGGAGCTTCCCCCTTTTCCAGTACAGTTTGTATTCGTCCAGGGTAAATGGTGGGGCTGAGTTTCAAACCCTTGGGGCAGCTCTTTTGGAGTGGGGAGGAGAATTGGAAGGGGAGAAAAGAAAAAAAAAGCAACTCGTGGGTTGAAGTAAGAACAGTTTAATTAAAAAAATGAAACATGCAAATGTATAATAATGAAAATAATAATGAAAATGAAGCCTCCCTCCTTCCTTTTAGCTCCAGTCTCCTTGGGGAGACTACAAAAACACACTGGCTCTTCTTCAGTTCTTGCTCACCTGTTTTGGGACATCTTTCAGGTGTGGCTGCATCTCATTCTGCTCCCCATTTCTAGGGCATGAGCTCTGCATAAGGAGCATGTAAACTCCTCACATTGCTCCTCATCTCGCCTCTTGCCTTTTAAAACTTCTGATGGAAGCCCAGAAAATCCAACCTTGTCCACTTTGCTATGCATTTTTCTTTTCACTTCTAGGTCCTCCTGTTGAGCCCCTGGAGCCGACCAGGCCCTTACCAACTCTTCCTGTTCGCAGAATTCACTCCACTTCAGAAAGAAAACATGAGAGACAGCCCAGACCTCCTAGTCCTCCTCTGGGTGATAGGCCATCTCCTCCTGGAATGAAACCGAATATCTGTGATGGCAATTTTAACACCGTGGCTCTCTTTAGAGGAGAAATGTTTGTTTTCAAGGTACTAAGAATTCCTGCCAACCCATAAGTCTTTCTCTAGTTTAATAGGTGGAGAAGATGAATAATAGTATAAGATGGTGAGATGTGAAATGTCAGTGAAAATAGCTGTGTTCCTCTGGGGCTGATGAAGGAGCAATCCTGGAAGGACATGTAAGCAGATGGCTCTGTAGTATTTGGAAGCAAAGCCTGATGGGATTCCCAAGGTGCCCAGGCAGCCCATGCACCAGAATGTGAACTGGATGTGCTTACAGAGAATTCCTTGACATGATCTTGTCAACTCAGAGAGGAGCCAGCTGTAAAGCCAGAAAGCAATCCCCATACTAAGTAGGGAGGAAGCCTCATGGCTTCCAGAGATGGCATGCATCCAACTCTGGGCTTCAGGGGCATTCAGCCTACCTGACCCTCTTGGGCAGTTGGAGCCAAGCTTACTTGTAAAGTGCAGCTGGGGAAGAAGGAGAGGGTTTGCTCAATGACCCGCGTTAGATGCCTTCAACATGGAACTCCATGGTCTCAGTGACACTTCTGGTTTCCTCAGGACCGCTGGTTCTGGCGCCTGCGCAACAACCGAGTGCAGGAGGGATATCCCATGCAAATTGAGCAGTTCTGGAAAGGCCTCCCTGCAAAAATTGATGCAGCCTATGAACGGTCTGATGGAAAATTTGTTTTCTTCAAAGGTACAGTACAAGCCTACCCCATCTGCCTCCCAT
Organism: Brachypteracias leptosomus; assembly: GCA_013401335.1. Taxonomy (NCBI): domain Eukaryota; kingdom Metazoa; phylum Chordata; class Aves; order Coraciiformes; family Brachypteraciidae; genus Brachypteracias; species Brachypteracias leptosomus. The sequence goes on from VYZX01015784.1 coordinate 57,835, forward strand.
CACATTCTTCTTTTATGCCCTGAAGCTGGTGGAGACACATATGCTGCATCCTAGTCCTCTTCCAAGGGGGCATTTCAAGCAGCCACTAATCCTTAAAATACTGTTTAGTGTGAGCTCTACTGGCCAGGACAATCTCTGTCTAAAGCTAATATCCACTAGTGGAAGTTGGCTTCCATGTGATGACAAGAAATAGCTCCTATTTCCCAGAGAGTGTCAGTCTCCTGCCTATCCCATGGAACATGTTTTGGCATTAGGGCCTCTGCAGGTCTAAGTCACTCCCTGGTCTTGTGATTTTGTGTCTGCAGTTTTGGTCCCTCAGCTCAATAAATGGTATTAAAAGTTGAGCAGGCTCAGAGAGAGGCAACAGAAAGGATTGGAAAGTATGGGCTGGCTGCCTGCAAGGAAGTCCTCAGCCTGAATGAGGAATGGCAAAGCCAGGGTATGAGAGAAGTCTTGGAAATGATGCCTGGACTAGAGAAGGTAAATTGGGAAAGGGTTGTTTAACATCTCTTCTGAAATGAGAGCTGGGGAGCAGTGGATCAGGAAGTTTGAGGCTCAAAATGAAGAGGAAGAGCAGCTTTTTTCACATGATCCATTGAAGCCTGGAAGTCTGCTCAACATGCTGTGGTTCATTGTGGCTGTTTTACATTCCTATCGAATCAACTACTAATGAGGCCAATCTGTTTGTTGTGTCCCCATTCATCTCTAGGAGATAAATACTGGGTTTTTAAAGAAGTGACAGCAGAGCCAGGCTACCCACACAGTCTGGTGGAGCTGGGGAGCTGTCTGCCCCGGGAAGGCATCGACACGGCTCTGCGCTGGGAGCCTGTGGGCAAAACCTACTTCTTCAAAGGTGACAGGTACTGGAGGTACAATGAGGACAAGAGAGCAACAGACCCAGGATACCCAAAGCCCATCACCGTGTGGAAAGGAATCCCTCAGGCTCCACAGGGAGCTTTTATCAGCAAAGAAGGCTGTACGTATCTGCAGTCATTATGCCTGTTTGTTTGGTAATAGCTTGTCTGCTTTGGGAGTCGAGTTATTGCATGTGGGGTTTTTCGGATATTCCTAGGGGGGTCACACTGACACCTGCTGAGATCCCTCCTGACCCTCATCCCAACCCATGTAACCTCCTGAGCTGCTAAACCACATTTACCTTAATGCCAGCTCGGGGGTGGGGGGCAACACAGAAGGACTTTTTCTGGGTTTGCTGCCACAGCAGTTGCTACCCGACTTTTCCTGGGCCCTGACTGTGAGGATGCCATAACTTATGTTTTCCTCCTGGTTTCTCACCCGTAGCTCAGTCACTCTGTTACAGGCTCCAGCCTGTCTGATGTACTTTGAAGTTAGCCACACTCTGACCAGGGGGTTGGACCTCCAACAGCTCCTTCCAACAAATTTTTATCTGATTTGAAGTTTTCTTCCTCTTCCAGTTGGGGAAAGAAACAACAGAAAGGGCTTGTGCCATTGAGGTCGTGTTTAAATTTAGGGCTGCGGTGTGAGGCAAGGGCTGGACTAGGCTGGAGCCAGCCAAGCTGGAGGACAGATACAGGAGACTTGAGGCTTTCACCACTGCTCCTGTCTCCTTTTCTTTTTTTTTTTTTGTCTAATTACTTGAGAGTGATTAGAAAAGGATCATCTGGGGAGATGAGGGGTACTTCAAACAACACGTAGCATAAACCATAAGCCTATTGTTAGCAGCAGGAGAAGACTGCTCCTTAACAAATGCCAAATCTTCTGGATTCTGTGGTCAAAAGGACTCATCTTACTCAGCATCTACTCCTTCAGGCTGGGTGCACGAAAACCTTAAGCAGTCTTCCAAACATGATTGCACCCAGGCACCCACTGTCATTTTATAGATTATGTTAATTGCTTAGTAATGACAAGCAGATATTTACAGATGCTTTAGTGAAAAACAACTCACTGCAGAACACTTCCTTTGAAGTTAGTTGTTCTTTTTTATTCACAGCTTCTCTTGGCCAAGGGGAATGGGGCTCTGGGGGCAGCATTGACTCCACATGCCAGGACTATGGCATCTCCTTTAAATCCTAGCCCTCAAACCACCTTCACTTTCCAGTGGTTCTGGGGTGCCCTAGATGAATGTGCTTTATTGGCCCAGGCAGCCCCCCCCCCCGCGCATCCTCACACAGGCACATTATCAAACTGAAAACAGTGTGATGAGAAACCCTCTCCGTTTTGTCTCGTAGTTTACACCTACTTTTACAAAGGGAAGGATTATTGGAAGTTCGACAACCAGCGGCTCAGCGTGGAGCCAGGGTACCCCCGGTCAATCCTCAAGGACTGGATGGGCTGTAACCAGAAGGATGTGGAACGAAGCAAAGACAGACGCCTCCCCCACGATGATGTGGATATTATGGTGACAATAAATGATGTGCCTAGCACTGTAAATGCAATTGCAGTTGTGATCCCTTGCATTTTGTCTCTGTGTATCCTTGTCTTGGTATACACAATCTTCCAGTTTAAAAACAAAGAGGTGCAGCAAAACGTTGTGTATTACAAAAGACCTGTCCAGGAATGGGTATGACACAGCCCACTGCACCTTTCAGCTCATTGATCTGATGAGGACTATGGACAAAGAAAAGGAAAACAATGCATTCAGAAGCCTACCAAACAGAACTACTCCAGCGATCTACAAGTTTTGGACAGCCTGGGACTGAAAGAACCAGGAAAACTGGAAAAAAATACAGGCAGCCTTGCAGTGTGGAGCCTCTTTCCTTCTTACTGCCTCAATCACGTGTCAGTCCTGGTGTGCCATCCTCCACAGGCTCACTCTGCTCACCTCAGAGTCTTCAAGGCAAGTTTCAACCGACCCAGGAAACTTCTTTCAGTTCCTGCACCTGTTAAACCCAGCATTCTCCAGTGTAGCTAAACCACCTCTGGACAGAACCATTTTTTAATAGCTCTCTCTCATAAGTGAATTAAGATCATGAAATCTATGAACAGGAACAATTCAGAAGACATTCTGATGCTGAACCATTCTAAAAGATCTTCTTAGTTTATTACAAAATCCAGGAAATTACCTGAACACAATTTTCCAATACCTGCTGGTCAGATGTTTTGTACATAACTAATCAACACTGTGACTCAGCACAGTGCATGAGGAACCACTGAGCACTCAAAGAGGTAAATGAGTGCAGAGCAGAAGCTCGAGAAGCACCAAACCAGACATCATAATGTTACCTGGCAACATCAAGCCCTAGACTGGGACAATCTGAAGACAAAGTAATTGGATCTAAATAAACGATCATAGGAATACATGTTTTTGGTTTTGGGAACCATTCATGAAAGAAATATTTAAATGTTGTAAGATGTTGTTTTAAGCTCCTGAACCAATGGTTACAGGTATACTGAAAAATATGTATAGCCCTAGACTGCACTCTGCCCCTGGTAAGATGTTGGGAAAAGGTGATTTTTGTTATGTGGCAGGTATAGACTAGATTGTGGGATTTGTATGGTGGGTTTCAGAAGAATGGAAACATTTGTTTGGAGTGAGATCATCATATTTTGCTGAAATAGTCAAGATATGGTAATAATTAGGCCTGTTTATAAAACTAAATCCAATCCCTGTAGATGTTAAAAACATTGTATGCCTTCGAAATTTGTTTTTGTTTTTGCTCACTTCTTCACAGGCCAATGTTTGACAAGGACCAAAGGAAGCATGCCACAGTAGAGCAAGTCTCTCGCTAGCCACCCTTGACAGTGCCATAGAGATGAGGTGAAGGCTCGGTTAAACACCCGAGCTGGGGGCCAGGAACTTCTCACAAGCCTCTTCCTACAACAGTAGCTTGTCCAGTTGTGAATGGTTTAGGATATTGTGTCCAAACCACAAGCTTTGGTCCATTTTGTTGACACTGATGTTTCTACCATGTTAAATAAGAGTGGAAGAAGAGTTTCTTGCAGTGCAATGGAAGGAGGAAGCCCAGCCCTTTACAGAAGTGCCATTCCTGTAAGTGTATGACCTGCTTTGCACACTTGCTCTAAGGAGGAGGTGATCAGCACAAGCCCTCTGCCTGTAACTCAGTTTTATTCCATGCACTGAAAGTGCAGTGCACGGGTGTCCGGTTAGTGTAGAACAAGGACAGCTTTATAATGTCAGCTATGAAGAAAAACAAATGTCCAAGGATGACAAACATCCTAAAAATAGTCCTAATGATGAGGAATGAAGAAGCAGAAAGATTGTTAGCATTCTGAATTCCTGCCTGGTGCTCCAATATTGCTATGGCGAAGCAGGATAGACAGCTAGATAATATTAGTGAAGCCCACGAGGACTGCAGAACATGTGGTCTAACCTGTATTTTGTCCTTCATAATTGATTTCCGTAGCCAAACTGTTTATTGTGTTTAAACAACAACAACATTACAAACATATTACAAAATAAGAAGCTTGTAAATGCAAAACTTTGAATTTTAGTGAAAAAATGTGGTAATGTCTAGTGATGGGTGAAGGAGTGCAAAGGACCAAACGAAATTGGAGCTACTGATTAGACACCCCCCCTCTCCCCCAGGTACTCCGTGTGTTGCTGTGAACTGTCTGTGTGGTGGAAGGCACAGGGTGAAGGCCACAGCCACGGGGCACACCAGACTCACCTGTACGCTGCCATCTCTCTGGGACTGTCACAGTCCAAACGTTTGAGCAACTTCCAACAACCATCATTAAAAAAAAAAAAAAATTACCACCTGGAGAAACGTCTGGTTTTGTTTGTGCTTTTTCCTCCTGCCGAAAGGTGATTTTGGGTCTGCTCAGCACCCTGTGTTGTACCAAGCTGCAGAGGGAACGCAAGGCCTGGGTCTGTAGCAGGCTGAGGTGTTCCTCAGACAGCAGGACATGGCCTTGCAGAGGCACCCACCACCACAGGGGGAGCTGCCTGCCCAAATCCAGCCCTCCTCAAAGAATTGCTGCTTCAGAGAGCTGCAGAAAGAGTTTGGTGCCTTTTCTAGCTGCTTCATAACTGGCTCCTGGTGCAGATGCTACATACCTGACCTTTCCAGGAGGTGTTCAAAGGGCTGAGAAACAGTCCTCTACAGTTAGAAGAGTTGGCACTGGGTGAAATGGGGGCAGGCAGATGAGCAGTTGACCCACTTCCCCCAAGCACCATCCCATTCACACCACCATCATCTCTCTTTTGTTAAGACTGGCGCTTATGTAGTCCTGGGGTGACCTGGTTCTGAACACAAAGACCAGTATTCGTGTAAGGTGAATATTAAGTTCCTTCATATTCCCACACGTGAGCTCTTTGCTGGGATCCGGGCTTAGGCCTCAGCAGGGCAGCCCCTCAGCAGCAGCACATCCTCCTGCTCTGTCCCCAGCCAGCACGGCCCAAGGGCCCTGCTCCAGGGCCTGTCCAGAGACGCAGCCCCAGGACATAGTGTCCCTGCAGGGGAGCAGGGACCAGCAGTGCTCATTCAGCTCTGACCCCACAAGCAAGCAGCTCTTTTAGATGTGCTCCTGGTGTGACACACTCTGCCCATTGGGACAGCCAGATAGAAGTCCTGTCACAGCTCTACCTTGAGTGCAGCCCCTCCACTGAGCAGCTCACTATATACACTACACGGCACTCAATAGTCCATTTTTTTTTATTTCAGTTTTTGACTACTTTGAATAATTTCATCACAAGTAAAGTAGGCTCATTTTTCCAGGCAAGTTAGAAATGTGCCAAGATACTCAATTGCTACACCCAGAACTGAGGTGGTCCTCCACTGTTAAGAGGGAGTAGTTGTTCCTAACTAATAATTAGTCATTAAACCTCAAGGGGATCTCCCATCTCTCACCATAAGGACTCAGGTTTGTAAAAACCTCTGTGAAGGACTCCAACAGGTTTTAGACATTGAAGCACCCTATAGCAGCCAAAGCTACATACCTTACTTCTTCACTGAAGCTTGAGTTGCAGGACATTCATTCCTCCCTCAAAAGCTCTGGACAACTCTCCTCCATCCCATGGCTTGATTCCAGCCCTTCTCATAGTATCAGACTTACTTGTCCAGCACAGCTGGAATCAGCTACAGCTCCTCAGATCATTCCTACAACCCTTTGTAATACCTCAAGTCATGTGTTGCCTTCTACTGTCTGTGAGCAAATGTGGTTTACAGCATGTGGTCGTGGTTCAGCAGTTTCATTGTTAAGCATCCTAAGAACACTCAGTAGCAATACCCAGCACTGGGGACATAGGACTTAACTTTATTGGTTATTCCTTAACACCTTCTTCTGGCATTGCCACTGGAGAATGCTGCCTTTGAGATCAAATGCATAAAGAAGGTCAGTCAAGTGTTGCAGGGGGCTTGAAGTGCCCCAGGCTGCCACTTGTACCTCTGCTGTTCTGGAAGCCCTTCCCTTGAGCTGTCATTTCTCCCTTGCTGTTCACACTGTTGTTCTCGGTCTCACCTCTGGGACCTGTGCAGGCTGAGGCACAGGAGCTTCTCATGGCAACAGCATCAGAATCTCACTCCTTTCCCCTCACTTCTTTTGGAGCTTCTACTTTCCAGAAGAACCAAAATGTAACGGTCAACAAAGCAAATAAGCATTTCCCAAAAATAAATACTTGCAGAAGAACTTGGCAAGCACTGTGCAACACTTGCACTATCTACACATAGGACTTGAGGTAAAGATGCACCACGGATTCACAGGCAGCGATGCTTTGTTTGGGCTTTATTTTCCTAATTAACTCCAGTTAATTGTTTGGGTTTTTGACTGTTACTGAAGACTGAGCACGCCTTTGTTCAAATATACACCTTCAGGACAAGAATTTGCTCTTGCACTGCTCAGAGTTCATTGATACAGGTGTGAAATTTGGATTCTTACCCACACCACACATCACCTCATTCTGCTGTGCTCAATCTGCCTTTCTCTCAAGCAGTCAGTCCCCACTGGTCAGAGCTCCCTGCACTAACCCACGGCCCCTCCTCAACAGGACACAACAGCGCTGAGCATCGCAGCTCACAGCGAAGCTCCCTGGGAAACTCCTGGAACATCTGAACCATTGACTCTTTTCCTGCATCCTCAAGAATGTAAAAGGGTTTCCCTCATTCCATGGAATCACTCTCCCAGGGTCCTTAAAAGCTTCTGGTACAAAAACGTGCCAAACATCTTTTGGAAACACAAATGACATGACAACAGACCAACTCCACAGGTCCTGTAAGACATGACTTGCCATTAAAACACCAAGTTTATCCTTTCTCATGATATCCATGTTTCTAATTCCATTCTTTATTACAGATTCTTTTTTCCTTGTACATAGGTCCATACTACTAGAATTCAGAATTCCCACAAATCCTTGTTTAGAACACACATCACATTTCCCACCTTTCAGTTCCCAAGCTTCACTGCAATGTTTTAAGAGGTCCCACAGCAGAGTCAGCAAGACCCTGCTCACTGCCCGTCTCTAATGCTCTTTGCATATCACAGCCCCCAGCACTGTACCAAGGATTTGGATTACACAGAGACTCGATTGGTTTTTGTTTACCTCTAAGCAAGGTTTAACATGTAACACATCCTGGTTGATACTGATGATCTTGATTCCTGCCTGTCAGCCAGACTGAAAATCAAAAGTTACAGAATTCGCAGAGGAAAACTTTAACCGTACCCATTTTGCACTTGACAAATACATGCTAACACCAATAGCAACAGTCAGACTCTGCATTTATACCTAAGAACAGGGCCCCTGTGGGATGGTCAAGGGAAAGCAGTTTCTCACTCTGAACACCAAAATACACTAAGAGGAGGAGACTTAAAGCCAGTTCCAAGACAGGCCACTAAATCAAAGGGGCTGTGAACACCAAAAGTTGTCAGCAGCAGCAGCAAGAAGCTACGAGCTGCTCCCAGGCTTCCTCAGGGGCAGAAGGAAGGTGAGTGGCTGGAAACAGCAGCCCCTAGCTCAGCTGCCACTGACAGACCAGATGGCAGGATTTCCATTATCAGAGAAGATTCTATGGCAATCTTTATTTGAAAGTTTAAGGAGCAACCTTTAAAAAACCAAAACTTTCCTAAACATCCAGCCAGTAAAACAAAAATGGAAATTTATAAAGCCTGAAGCACCAGGGCCCGAAAAGAGCTCTGCCCACACTGCCTTCAGGACACTCCCCAAGAGAACCCAGCTGAGGGCACTGCAGCTGTGCAGGACCAGCTGAGGAGCTTCCACACCCTGGTAGGATGCCTTCAGTACACCTTTAATGGGCAAGGAGAAAAGAAACTGAATTGAGAGACCAGTGAGCAACAGCTCTGTGTAGAAGCCAATTACTCTCTTCTACCTGAAAGCAGCATCTGCAGCTCTTTTTCATCATCATCACTCCCTGACCAGGGCAGAGGTCTTAATTAGCAAGCCTGCAAATCTGTAATATCTGGCTGAATGGAGTAACTGGTTAGAACCCCGTTACTTAATCTTTGTGTCCAAGATAACTCAGGATGAGGTGGTTTAAAGATTTTATTTGGTGACTTCTGAGTTTCCCAGCACAGGTGGCTCACTCCCATAGAACAAATGTGAGCCACTGGCAATGGCATCCTTCTCTAAGCTCTCTGCAGCACACACAGCACCAAGCACCTGCAGACAAAAGCTGGAACCCCATGGTCCAGGAGGCAAGTCGCACATTCTTGCTGTTAAAAGCCCTTGGACTGACTTTGAGAAACTCCAGTTTTAATCAGAGCTCATCACTTCAGAACCACCAGCCCTGCGGGAACAGCTGCAGCTCAGGAGAGCAGGTGATGACTTTGTTATTATCCTGCCAATATTTTGTGGCAAGCAAACTACTACAGTTTTGGTATTGGATATACAAGGGGCTCTTATGTGTACCTACAGCCACTCTTCAGCAAGAGTGTGGCAAGAAAGAGCAGTGCAATGTGTGTGCTTAAACAGCTGCTGTACAGAACAACAATGCATTATTTAAGGCAAAATAATCTCTAGTGATCAATATCCAAGAGCCACAAGAGTAAATATTGTGGGCTAATTTGAGGGGCTCTGTCAGCATCACAAAATGAGAAAGCACAGCTGAAGAGGCAGAAAATGACAACAAAGGGATAAAGAGCATTCCTTATTTGTAACTTATTTAGTTTACAAAAGACTACAAAAGGTTGGTTTTGGAGCCTCCTCCTTGGACAAGGCCTGCAGAATCATCAGAAGGTCTAAATGTCTGTAATCCGAAGTGTAGCTTGACACTTCACTCCTTGGGAGCTTTCTGGGAAGCAGGAACAAGTACTGCTCATGTCAAGCTAGAAAGACAAAACAGAAAGGAGATTTAGCAGATAAGTGCCAGGGGCTGCAGAAGGTATTTCAAAGTGCCAGTATAGTCAATTCTCAACCTCTAATTGCAAAGCAGAAATTTCCCTTCCTAGAACATAAGGGTCTATGAAAAGAAGGAAGCAGACCCAGCAGCTGCTAACAGCTTGCCAAGCTGGCAAAGTGCACACTAGGCCTGGTCCAGGTAGTTATCAAAAGCTCAGAGCAGGTTTAATTGTGACTGACTGTTACGCTCAGACACTTCAAGCCTTTCCCTGAGTATGTTTGTGCACAGAGATCCCCTTGAACCTGGAACATTTCCTTAGGCCATAAACCATTGTGATGATAAAGAACTCAGCCACTAAGTTACAATGCCCTCAGTAGCTCCAGAACACACTTCTAGCACCACAGAAGTGATGATGAGAGTTGTAATGAAATGAAAGCCCAAATGAAGTTTGCAGAGGACATTCATCTATACACACACTTAAACCTTGTAAAAGAAACTGCACAGACCAGGGATCCAGGAAGATGCTACCTCACCCCATTGCAGGCAGAAAACAAGGAAACCTGCCTCCCATTAAAAATAACTTGGACAAAGCCTTTAACAAAAAGGCTTAAAAAGAAAATTACATAGAATCATAGAACAGTTTG
>VYZX01015785.1:0-18308 GCA_013401335.1 Brachypteracias leptosomus
GGCAGAATAGAGGGGCAGAATCAGATCCTAAGTGCTAGAAACATCTTAAGATCCCTTTGAATGTGCAACAACCAAGAGACTTTCACAGATTTTAATGAATGGCTAGTGTTAAATATAGTGAGATAGTTGAAAATAACAGGTTCAGGGTTAACACTGGGATGAGTTCATTTTGGGTTTGTTTAGTTTTGATCGGGGGGTTGTTTGATTCTTTTATGATTTCAAGATTCACATTCAAGTATCTCTATACGTAACTTCATGGCAAAGTGACACAAAAAATACATGTGCATGTATAGTTCACCCTGCAATATGGGGGGGGAAAAATTCCAAACTTGTTACTCAGAAAGCAGTTAATTTCTAACAGTCATATACCTAAAACTAATCAGTTACTTCTATCACTTTTTCCAAGTTGAGAGTTGCTTTCTAAAAATGAGCAAAGTTGCCCTATTATTCTCCTTCAAGCTTACTTTTGCCAGGTTGCCAACATGCTGAGAGTGGGCAGCACTGTCTCACTCATCTTGTACTTCCTTGTCTACACAAATCCGCTGCCTCATGCACTTACTTAGACTGTAGTTTGGCAGCAGCTGCCTTGCTTTTCTTCTGTGACATTTAACATCATCTTAATTCCTGACCAAACATTTCAGACTGCATTTTTAAGAGAGGCATAAGCCAACTGTGTGACCACTGGGAAGAAGGGCTGTTCCTGCACCCTTCAATCCCTCCTTCCCAACAACATGCTTCCACTCTTAAATTTGCAATAGCTTTGGCAGTCATTACATTCCTCCATGAACCAAAAACATCTGATGAGCATAACAGAAAATTAACTCAGCAAAAAACTCTGCTAGCTGATAGAGCTCACAAAAGGATCAGTGTAGTACCAGTGGTGGCACAAGAGAAGATGCAGGACCAAGTATCTAGAAACATGAGAAAAGGGAGGATCAAGAAACATCTGTTTTTTGCCAGTAGGCTGTTTGCATCAAAGCACCCTAAACATAGAAATAATAGTGAAATAGGGGTAACAGAAATAATAATAAGTGTTCATTATTTTGAAGGGGGGGAAAGGGGGGGATGCATCACTGGTATTTTTCTGTTGCCCCCAGTTTGTGAAGCCAAACCTGGCAAAAGAGATTTTCTTAAACCTTAATTAACCACTGCTTTAAATTATTTCCATAACAAGAGCAGCACATCAACCTTTAATGTCTGATTTAATGATCACCTTACCTACTAAGAATGTTTTAGGGATTGCTGTAAGTCAGATACACATTGGCAGACATATCGCTACAAAGTTTGTAAAACTGCAGAACTACTTCATCGTGTAAGAGTTTCTAGCTGGTCAACATTCCCCAAATCCCTGGTCATCTCATACAAAAATAAAAAGGAAATATTTCCTCATTGTAAATGAAGAACATGATGAAAACTATCCCCATTGCAATTATGTTGAAATTTAGACTGGATTTTATATGCTGGTACATTAAACATGGTAACTAATGAAATAAGGATGAACAAATGTCAAGTTAGAACAGCAATAAAAATAGCTAGAATTAATATCTTGAAAATCATTAGTAGAAGAATAAGTAATACAAATGCATGCTATTATTAACCACTTTTGGTAATGAAACTATCAATAATATTTAGAGACTTTGTTCCAATAATAAGATTTTATAAAAACTGTAAAGCAAAAACTGACCAGGATGCCAGTTTTTAATTTGTGATTGTTTGTGTGAATATGCATAATTTTTAGTTCTATCCTATTAGTCAGAAGAAAAGCTTCCAAGAAAAACCAGTGATTTTTATCACCCAAAATAGAACTTTTCTGAGTTTGCTGAAAGGTGTCTGTGATTACTTTGGTATATAAACATAGAAATAAATATGGACAGCTACAGAAATGTGAATCGTTTTTTAAGTACAGAAAGCAAAATGGAGACGTGCATCATTACACTGAAGTGATAAAAGCTTTCTGCTATATCGGATTCAGGCATTCACCACAGAAGGATGTGAAGTCTCCAAATACTTCAACATAACCAGGTACAAAGCAAACAACCAGTAGAATTTGTTAGATACAACTTTTCACCCATCCTCACTTCCTAATAGAACAATACTTTAAAAGTCCTGGTTTTAAAAAAGTCTAAAACGTGCATACTCTGGAAAACTAACGCAGCCATAGAAATTGAGCCTTTCTATGCAATCTAAGCTCTTTCCAACATTACAGTTTATACAGATCAGAAGAAAAATATCAGCACAGAAAACTTATTTCATCTGCAATAGCTGTTTTTCCAATCAACAGATTTAGTAATGATTCCATATTTAGGATAAGAGCTTTTCCAGTGGGAGATATTTTAATATTTTCAGTATTTTAGGGATTGGGGGGGTTATTATTTTAACATAAGCTGAAGCATCTTTCAGTTCTTACAGATACTGCCCTCATCACGATGACACCTGAACACTGATTTAAAATGTTTGCTTTGCCATTAATGAAATCAGGAAGATAGTGTTTAGAATCTTCCTTTGAACTCTTGATTAAAATACACACATAAATAGATATGTATTTTTATATGTGAGCATTGATGGTTTTGATCTACAGTTTTGACACTTTGATTCCACTTTACTTTGAAGACGGTTGAAAAAAGAAATTTCTAGCGTATGTTCCAGTACCATTATTTGCATAGGAGATCCAGAACTACTCTCAAAATATATGTCATTCTAGTACAAAGGGAAACAATTGTTTTAAATTGATTCACACTTTCACACAAAGTGATAGCAATCAAGTGCTGTGGAGCCCCTTAGGCATTTTTCATGTTATAGAATCCATTACATCCAACGATGCATTGTTTTCCAAAATTATTTTATGAGGTAAACCAAGTGGCAATGGTGATGCAGGTGCAAATAGTTTATCTCTTCCCAACTATTAACTTAATATGGAGTCCTTTTCACATCCCAAACATAAAAACCTATGTATCTGTTCAGATTTTCTCTGGTGCCTGACTCCAAAGGAAAGACTACTCACATGTTTGTGTTTGTTCATTCTAAGGTCACAGTGTTTAATAAGCTGCCTCCCTAAGAATTGCAAACACAGCTTCTGAAAAGCCAACAAGCAAGCATGGCCTCCAACCACTGCTGTAAGCTTTCAGAACTGTGATGCAGACATTAAATAGCTGTCGTCTGACAAAATGGACCTTGCTTGCCACTGCTGTGCACTGTTTAGTGCTAAAACCAGATTTGGTATCTCGCCACCATGAAGTGATTGTGACCTCGTATCATGAAAACAATTCTGCTGCATAGAAAAAGGAGTTGGTGAAGTACTGTCCCTACCTCTACACATTTATTCTATGTGATGACAGTAAGCACGTAACAAGAAGGAAAAAAAAAGTCTGAATACCTTATAGTTGGATGAAAATATGAAACTGGAGTCAGACCACCGAGAATTGGTTGGATCTGTTGGAGGGGTAGGGGAAGCCCTGATTGCCCTGACAAGCAAGAAAATAGTTTACGTGACAGTCAACTTTACCTCAAGGCTTCCAAGACTGTGTTGCAGGGAATCAATACAACACACACCCTGCCATGTGCTGAGGTATAGCCTTTGCTACATGTTCCTGAAGCTTAGACTCAAAGAAGGACAAGACTGATTAATGAACAACTTTGTTGACAATTTCACCTTTCTAAGACTGCTTTCTTCAGATTTTGCACAACAGCTCTGCAAGGAAAAACTAAATTCTTCATTTAATGTTCTATAATAATATATTTACTTGGCACTATTTCTGTCTGAATTTTTTACATCCCTATTTCCCTTCCATTTTTCTCTCACCAAACAAAATTCCCAATTTATACAAAGGCACATAGACCATTTATCTCAGGCATAGACTCTCTTTTATTCCCTCAAAAAGGTTATATATGGAAAAATTATTCTCTGTATAACCCACCCCAGAAAAAGCAAAGGTGCAGCAAGGCTGTTTTCTCACAGTGTGTGCCTGAGCAGCTCTGAGAGCAGCAGAGTCCCACCCTTTACAGCCACTGAGAACTACAAGGCGGCTGCGAATCAGTAACTCTACAGCATCCCTGAGCACAGATCAGTTAAATCTATTTCATTTCAGGCTAACCTGCACTATGAAACATGTAATTGGTTATGCCTTTTGCATTATTTCCAATCTAGCTCAGATTTGCATTGTAAACAAATCAATTTGCCACTTTAATTGTTTAGCTCTGAGTCAACTTGCAGGGCTGAGAGGGCAGACAAAACATAATAAATGACTTCGTGTCCAGATTTTATCACAAGGAGCTGAACTAAATAACTTATAAGCCCAGTCAGTTCTATTGAGTTATGAACTAGCTCTTCCTCCAGAGTAAATTAAAATTCTTATTGCATACAAAGAGCCTAGTGAACACATTTTATTACTGTTGCAAGGAAGTGCAGAAATAATGGAGGTAGAGCTAAGGTAAATATATAACCTGATGCCTCTCTGGTGGATTGTTTGCTAAACCTTGTAATTTTATGCACTGGCGTTTGAATGTTGTATTTTCTGCCTCTGTTATTCAGAGGACTCAGTATAAAAACATAAGTTGCTGGGACATAGCAAAATGAGAGCATTGTGATGACAGAAGAAGCTACTGTAAACAAAGAATATGGCCTAAGAACAATGGCAATTTTCTGCTACATTTTCCAATAAGCAAACTCATCTCAATTCATGAACAATGGCTATTTCAGCTGGCATTTGGGGAAAGAGCAGAGAGCATAAAGTAATAGAAACTAAGTAAATGGGAAAATCATAGAGTTTAGATAAAATGGAAGTTGGCATTTATTCCATAGTAGAAATTCATAATTTTAGAAATCTACACTTAACTAAAATACCGTATATGTACAATGAACAGAGGAACACACACGTTAAATTATAACCAGAGAGCAAGGCCCAGGCCCCTAAATGGGATAAGCACACAGAGAGGAACGTTTGTCAGATGCAATACGAAGATGAACTAAAAAAGGCAACCACATCATCCTGAAATTACAGGAATGCAACAGGCTAAAATTCACCACCTCTGGTGGCAAAACTCTTACCAATTTCAGCATGTGTAGGATTGAAGGAAGAAGTCAGGTTCTGCAATAACTGAAACACATGGACTCTGTGATACAGAGACAGAACAAGCATAAACCTTATCACTTGTCAACTAAAAAATCTGACCTTTGAACAAAAAAAGAAGCTATTCCAACATGTTTATTTTTTTCTGCAATGATTAGATGAACCTACAGCCATCTCATGCATGAATAACAAAATACATTTTAAGTTACTAGCTAATTAATGTCAACTCAAGTGAAAAACAGAAGTGCTGATTTGAATCCACAAAGGGGCAAGACTAGTACTAATCTCCCAAGTTAAATATTCAACACAGTAAGATCTTGGAAGTGAATGGACAGGATTTTCTAGCCTAGTCTTTGAGGATAGCTTTTGAGAAAAACATGATAGTGTAATTAATGGGACTATGAAATACAGGAAGATCACGATGTCAGTTCAAACTGAGCAACAGAAAACAAGCTAATCTGTAGATGACTTCAAAAATAACTAAACTGATCAAGAAGAATGTATATTAAACAAAAATATCAAAACTACATGAGAAATCAAACTCTATTACATAACTGCAGAACACACTTTAAAAGATTCTTGGAAGTGAAGTAAATTTAAAAAAAATAATTCTTGCCTGTGGAATAAAACCCAAGCAAGCCTCAATAGGAAATATTACAGAGGCCACCTTAAGGAAAATATCAGCATTTAAGCAATTGCAAGATTGCTCAATTAAGGAGAAAATGAAAGCTTATACAACAGGGAAGGACCAACCTAAAATGGAAATTAAAAGAACTAAAAAGGGATTTGAGGAGTGCCTTGTAAAGACTTTTCAATCAGAGTAAAAAGTTTGAAAATAGAAGGAAGGAAGAAACCACAAAGGGATTCAGAGGGACAGTTTGACAACAAAGGTGTGAAAGGTGTACTTGAGGTGGCTAATGCCATAGCACTGCTTTGGCCAGACTTGCTGAAGATGTTGGTGAGATTCTCACACTCAGCTTACTCCTCATAGCAGGAAAGGTCAGAGGAGCTATGGTGTGTGGTGCAAACAGTGTTGAAGCAGAAAGATAAACCAAATGTCAGAAAGTCTGGAGGGCCCAACAGCATTCACATGAGAGCACTATAGAGACTCACACTGCAATGGCATTACTGCTGGCCAAGGTGTGTGAGACATCACTACACATCACAGCCAGCCACTGTGGGAGGGTACACTGCTACACTCAACCACAAAAAAGAACCTAAGACTTACACATCTCTGAGGCTGACTTTCATCCTGTTGAGACACTGAAGTCTAATGTAAGAATAAGAATAGTCTATCCAGAAAGAGCCAGCATGACTTCTGTAAAGGAAATTCTGCCTCACTAACATGCTGAATGCCTTTAAGGGTATCAACAAGCAGGAGGACAAAGATGATCCAGCAAATGTAACATCTGAAATTTCAAAAAATGCATGGAAAGTTTCTACATGAAAGGTTATTCAAGAAACTTAACTGCCATAGAATTGTAGGGAAGTTTCTTTTATGGACTGAAATCCAGTCTGAGGACAAGAAGCAAAAGGTGGGTTGAAGTAGTCATTTTTCAGGATGGAAAAGTCGGCAGTGGAATCCCCAGGGATCATTGCTACGATCACTTCTATTCAACTATATTTCATAAATTCAACATTAATTTAAACAATCTTTTCCAATTCATCAGTAACCAGTGAAAGAATATAAACAGTGCAACTAAACTCTTTCAACTGGCCAATCTGGCAATGACAAGGAATGCCAGCAGAACCTGTTTGCAAACACAAATAAGTGTGCAAAAAATCAGGAAATCGATGCATTAAAGAGGAATATGCTCAGGGAAAATAGCCTAAGTCATACTTACATGATGCTTACTTCAGAAATAGAAGCCAAAACTCAGGAGGGAGACCTCAAAGTCATCCTTGCCAAATTGTTCTTTCCAGACGAACTGTCCCAATGCACAGAAGGAGCCAAAAAAAATCCAACCAACCACCAGAGAGACTTTGGGCATTACTAGAAATTGTGCAAAGAACAAGACAAAGTGATCCATGTCCTTCCACATCTTTAATATACATTGCAATGCCAGTCAAAGTCAGCTCAGAAGATGCAGCAGAGCTGGAAATAGTACAGAGAAGCCCACTATAACGTTCAAAGGGTTGGAGCAGCTGCCTGAAGAGAAGAGAGAAAAGGCTGGAGAGAAGTCCCAAGGGAGAGATGATAAGGACTTAGAAAATTGTCCAAGCTTTATGTGGAACAGCATTTCCCCAACTCTTTGCAACACCACAACTAGAAGGCACTTGCTGTAACTAAAGGGGGTTTCATTCAAAAAAGACAAAAGTACTTCTTCACACAGTGAATATTAAACTTCTGGGATTTGCTGCCATAGGAGGTTGTGGAAGAAGACATTATCAGAGAGTTCAGAAAGGAATTAGACAAATTCATAGAGTTCAGGTGTGTAGATCAAGACTCAAAGGACTAAAAAATACAAATGATTACTAAAAAGCAGGGCCCCTGATGGCCCTGACAAAACCCCAAGTGCTGATGAATAAACTGCCGAAAGGGCTCACATGCTTTGCCCTGGGTAGCATCTCTTCCTGTCATTGCTGGAGACAGACAGGCAAAAAGATTTCTGCCCCAGATGTAAACACGTTTAGAGAAACATACTTTGTAAACAAATACAAATTAAATTCTCCCTGCATTTTAATGAAAAGGAGGAAAGATACTACAATCCATTTAAGGAACTGGAGTGCATACTGTGATACAAAGTCGTATTTCACATTGGGCATTAGTGATATCATGAATGTAGCTGAATCAGTTCTGACACACGTTTGGGGCTTTGTGGTAGGTGTTTTAGAACAAGGGTCTGATGGCTTTGACACATCCCACTTCAATGGCGGGATGAGAAAGAGCAACCTTAGCAGGATCCACCACCCCTCTGCTAAGTGCTTTAATAGTCCTCATCAAACCAGAAGTGAGAAGGCAATTCTTCACTGAGAGAAAGAGAACAATCCACCAGCTGTCAAAATGGTTATACATGAGAGACTTAGTTTTAAAAAAAGTTTTTAAAACCCCACAAAATCACAGACAGGGACTTTTTTTGTCTGCTGTTGGACTCCATGAGGCTCATGGGGCTTGCCTCAGCACACAGAAGCACAGCATGCTCTTAAAAAGGGACTTGGGTAGAAATTAAGGTGCCCTGACAGTCACAGGCACCTCACAACTCTAACAGCACAGATAAGACCTCAATTCTGGCAAGAGGTCAGCACTGCCTAGAACTTACTCATAAAACTGGTCTGAGGAAGAAAATCTGTAAATGAAATGTAAGAATAAGCCCTTACTACAGACTTAATACAGATTTTAAATCAGTCTTTGCTCTTGCTTCTTTCACCACTAGGTAGTTTAGAAAGCAGTCTGTGAATAGAATCGTCTCGTCTGCTCCCTCAGGAAAAACCCTGCTGTGTTTTCAATGCCACAGTCATCCAGGACTGCGAAGCCCACTCTACCAACCACTTAGGTCACTCCTTTTTGGCTTTGAAATTCTTCATGAACCTGTCCATGTTGAGCTGTTTCCTCACTCTTATTAGCTCATACACTAATGAGCTAATAAGTCATGTTAGTCATGCCTATACTAATTCAGTGTTTCCAAAGAGCTAAAGGAAGTTGAGATATTCCTTCAAAAATACCAGATGCAGCATCCATCAGAAAAAATAAATAGTTATTTCAATAAGGATGAATCTCAATTCAATCAGTTTCTATTCAGGCCTTGCTCAGAAAAATTCAGTCTTAAGTAGCAAACCAACTCCAGGAAATGCTAAGCAATGAGCAGGGATTACACTCTCTCATAAGACACTTTTCAGTTCTCAGGTGGCCTGTTAGTCATTCCTCCCAAGCCAAGATTTCATATTTGACTATTTTGAAAAAGATCAAAGCAGAAGTTCCTTCATCATTTTCATCTTGATAGCATTCTGCATACACTAGCACCACAAATTCGGACCTGGCATGAAGTGGGTGTTAACTTCATTTCCTGTCCCAAATTTCCATCCGGTTTTTTTTTTCCTTATAGCTGCAATCAGGGCAAGGGATCAAAAATGTCACAACGAGCTGTTCTCCAACCTCTACGTGGCTATTACCACCATGTACTGCATTATCAATAAGATGGGCAAGCGATAACAGTTCTTTCTAAAGGGGAGTCAAATAAGCTCTGTTTATAGTACAGCCAGCAGCAAGATGACTTGACTAATAGGTAACAAATTGCCACTCTGATTGGAGCCAGCTGTCTAGCAAAAAACTGGAATCGTGCATTGATGTTCTGGAGCACTTGCTTTTGTGAAACGTTGGCTGGGTGCAGCACTATTTATATGCAGCTCTTCTGTGTGCTGCATTCGAGATGAAGCCATAGCTACCATCTTAGAACAGATGTAAAGTCATCTCTGCCATCAACTGAGGTATTTTTTACAATTTATTTTGGTTTTAATTAGAATAGTGAAAACTTACAGTCCAAACCAAGCAGGTATGCCAGTCTACTATTTAACATGGCAGTCTTCAGGAAGATTCAGTCAGCTCTTGCATTTATTCTATTTTACTTCAATTGGCTTATACCAGATTTGCAATGACAGAAACATGGACACTTTCTGAGGCTCTCCCATCTTGATGCTTTTACAACCTGATAAGGAGAGGGGGAGGGGGAAGGAAAGCAGACCAGAAAGGGCACTTACTCCTTGCCACTCTCCAGCAGCTCAAGCTGACTGCATGCTGGCAGATTTTCATTTCCCAAGTCTGTAATTGCTTGCCCCAGTTACATCTTTCTCAGAGGCCACCCTCTTCCCTGAAGATTCCTAAAACACAGTTATCAGGTTTGAAAGGCAAGTGAAGGGAACAAGAAATGCCAAGTTTGACTGACTCTCCTCACACCTCCACCTAAATGCAGATTTTTATCTCTGTTATCTACATAAGACTTCTAGGTGCACAGCTTCCTCCCTCTCTGGAGCTTCTTCATCCATTCCTCCCGCAAGGAGATAACAGCTCTGCTCCACACAGCCCCTGCAGTTGGCAGTCTGATAAAGGATGAGCCATCCTGCAGCAGCCTCTCATCTAGCAGGCTAGAAGAAACTCAGATGTGCTTCCAACTAGCAGGAGACAGTAACTTCTGCATTTTCACAAGGGAGGACCGATAAAATAGAACCAATGCACAGCAAACTTTTTTGTCTTCCTCCAACACCCTTTAGTTTAGGGTTTTTCTGGTTCCCAGTGCACACTTGTGGAAGTTTGGTTTGTGATGCAGATACTTTTAATCACTTTCTGAATAATTAAAAAAATTTAAAAGCTTTGGAACTGTTCATAGTAGGAATTTCTAGTTTCGTCAGATTTCTTACATCTGAGGACCAAACCAAGGATATCATTGTTTCCAGTCAAATGCATGAGTTAATGGCACAAGCCTAGATGTGAACAAACAGACCTCTGAAACATGGACAAAGACTCTTAACCACAGCAAAACATCTTTTCTTCTAAAAATGCTTTTGTTCAAATAACATGATATGTAGACATATGTCAGTGACATTACAGGCTTAAATCAAAATGAAAGGAGAAGATAGCCTGGAGAAGCTACACTGGTTTAGTAACTGGTGAGGGTCAAAGGGGTTACAGATATGCTGCTGGCTTTCCACACGTATGGCTCGTGTTTGCCAGAGGAAGACAATTCCTGGCAACCCACTCACTTTTAATGAACTTCATTTAAGAAAACAACTGTTCTCAGAAAACATGGCCAAAAAATGGGTTGTCTGCTCACATTACCACTTTAGCATTCACAAGTAAGTCGCATGAACTCATGGCTTTGCAGAAAGAAAACATTTCTGGAGTAAGAAAAGATAGTGACAGTGCTCTACATCCATGGACCAGACCCTGAGCCCCTGGCACTTCTAAATACTCTCCTGCAGCCCATAGACTTCATTTTGATCTTCACTTATTGTAAGATTTTCAGGACAAAAGGAGCACATCTTTGGAGTGCAGTAGCCCATACCCTTACCTCTTCTCCTTCTCTTCTTCCCCTTGTCATGATATCATCATCTTTAGCAAAACAACTCTTTCCCAGCACTAATAGAGGCCTGGAGTTTAAGGACATTTATTTTTTGCCTTTCACAGGGAAAAAAAGCTGAAGCATAGAAAAACTAAGGCTAACCAGCCCTAATGGAGGTAAAACTAATGTAAAAGCTCCCACAAGAGGTCATAGTTAAGCCCTAAGTTCTGCATGCATGCAAAAAATGCAGACTAGGCCTAAAGTACAAATTTAAGGAACTTCACACACTACTTAGAACTGTGAAAGTACATGTTTTACCAGAAAACTCCCAGATTTGGTAACGAATTGTCTAGTCTTCCCTAAAACTGAAGCATCTAAAACCAACCCTGTTCCATTTATTATGCATCTTACTGGCAGCAGTGAAAGAAAGACAAAAACAAAGGCAGTTAAATTCCAAAACAGTTCACACACCTTGTACGAAAAGCTTCAGAATATTATTTCAGGTTCACCAGAAGAGGTTTGTGGTGGGTGCAAGTGCCCAGGCACTGGTGCTGAGGGCTGGGGGGGGCTGTGAGGGGCTGCAGGGCTGCCCCGTGCCGGACACAGCTGGTTCCAGCCGACTCACCACAGGGCTCAGCTCAGCCCCTCAGCTGAGCTGATGGAGCCTCAGGGAAAGCATATGGAAGAAAGGTCAAAAACATCACACAAGCAATGAGGAGTGGAGAAAAAGCCCCATGAACACCAAGGCGAGAGAAGGAGCTCCAGGTCCCCAAGCAGACATTCCCCTGCAGCCCCTGGAGAGGACCACACCAGAGCAGCCATCTACGCTGCAGCCATAGAGAAGTTAAGTAAAAAAAAAAAAAAAAAAAAAAAAGGACGAGAGGAGCTGTTTTATCATTATTTTTCACCATCTAAATCTATTTCTGTTGGCAATAAGTTAATCTTCCCCAAGTGGAGCTCGTTTTGCCCATGGCAGCGATTGACAAGTGATTTCCCTATCTCTATCTCAATCCATGAGCTTTATCATCTTATTTTCTCTCTATGTCCTGTTGAGGAAGGCAAGTGAGAGAGCAGCTGGGTGGGCAGCTGGCCAAAGCCAGCCTACCACAGTAACCCTACTTCCATAGCAGCCAATCTTCCAGCTTCTCTAAATACGCCTTTCAAATGAGTTGCAGATCAACATGGAACTTGTATTTAGTGTCTCTTTCAGTTTAAAGACAAGTTAAAAATGGGTTTGGAAGTCCACACCATCATTAATAACCAATATACTGTCTGAGTAAACCATCTCTTAGAGGAAACATCTTTTTGTTAAAGGTATATAAAGGGTGGTGATGTTAGTGACACGCAGTCTGACAGTATTTCAGCTATTTGACTTGCCTCATTCAACACAAATCCTTGACAAGTCCACCAGTCTTCTGCCCACAACTTTTTCTTGTATTCACATTAATAATGGAGCCAAATTTGAGCTATTTTAGACACTTAAGGGATTTTCTCACAGCAGTAATATTCAGTATTTACAAAAGGAAACACCACATTGCTAAAAAATAATGATCTTAATATTTCTATAACATGGGGAAGTGCTTGGGCGTTTAAAATTAATAAAATTATACAATATACCAAGGACTGAGGCTCCTAAACATTAGTTATTATTTCACAGAAAAATTGTGGGGAAGAAGTGAACTTTCAACTGCAATTTCAGTTACCACACTGGATAAGCAATAACAATTTAGGAAAGAAAACTCAAGGAGAAAGAAAATAATTTGAAAATCTCACCACTTCCCTGAGCTTTTGGGGAAGATAAACACACACAGAAAAACAACTGGGAAATATCACGTTTTCCTTGTACACAAAAGAGGCAAACATGGAAATAAGGCTTTTGCAAAAAGGCAAGTTACTAAAGTCATTTAAATGAAAAAGTGAGACTCAGAAGCAGTAGAGTCTGATGTTTTAATCCTTTCTCTCCTGCCAGGTCCTTATTTTGTCCTTCTTTTCCCTCACCCCACCATCCTCTGCAAACTTCTGCCGCCTCTCTACCTGACCCCAAAATGATGTTTCTAAGGGCCTGATGCTAAATTTTGTACTCTCCTTGCTCTAGAATTGTGTGTTCTAAGGTTTATGGGAGATTTTACTTGTTAACAGCAACCAACAGTTAACAAACTATTACATCCTTCTAACCTTCACCCATTGGTAGCTTCACCTCAAACTATCGTTTACCACTAGGACACAGGCTACTCCTCAAGATTCATCCACAGTGCAGTCATAGTACTACAAGTATACCTAAACCAGTTACAAGCCAGCTCAGGTTCTGATAGCAGGGTGGCTGTGACAGTACGAAATTCAGCACAGGATGCAATACCCAGCTGCGCAGGGTCAGGTTGTTAGCTTTCTGTACTGGCAAAAACCCTCAAGCTACTCTCTTTAAGGCAAGCAAAGCATTTCTGCATGACCAATGGTCACAGTAGGGACTGCAATGTAGATATACTCCAAGAAACTACCTGAAAAGATTTCCCCTCAGAGAAAAACGGCAATTAATTCCCTAAACCAAAATGGATCCCTGGGGATCTGTACAGAGGTCAGGAAGTTTTCTCTACTTTAATGGTCTCCGCAGCACAGTAACATCAATAAGGAGCAAGTTCTCAGCAGCTGCCACACTTTCAGAGAGGTTTTGTGTGTCACAGAAACAGAGTTGGTTTTGCAAAACTGTTCTAAAAATATGTTCATTAGTGACGCAGCAAAATTTCTGCAGGCTGGGAAGAGCCAATGCTATGGAGACCAACTGTTCCACTTCTCTACTGTGGACACTCACACTGGTAATACTCTCAAAAGGAGACAGGGTGGAGATTATGACAGAATCATTGGATCTCACCAGCAGACATCACCTTTACATGGAAGATTTTTGCTAAGTACCACTGGAAGGTGCAAAAGGACAAGAGAGGTTTTACTGACAACAGAAAGGAAAGTCTATGTGTTCAAACAATTCCTCCGAAGGACATAACCACTGGTCACACCTTAGTAAAAAAATATTTTTTCATACCAAAGGCAATAACTATACAGTATAAAAAACAAAACAACAACAAGAAAAAAACCCCATCTATACTTATTGTAGTGATTGTTCTCTGTGTTGCTGGAACCAGAAGCTTCACACAGTCTCCACCATATAAAAATAACTCTACATTGAAAATGCAAATAACAAAACTGAAAAAGATCGTTTCAATGCAGTACAACACCCAAGTAACTGCAAAGAAACAATTGTGTGCTTTTCTGCCTCCTGGGGAGTTAACACTGCTTTTAATTTCATCTCTGTCTTTTCATATTATCATCTGCAGAAGCTCATGGCCAAGAGTTTGCCCTGGTAATAGCTGACTGTTCTCTTTGATATCATCACTCCTTGCTCTTTATGGACAGGCCAATATTCATTGTGATTAGCAAGGGACAGCCCTGTCTATCCAGATTAGTCATGAATACTTAGCAGTTCACTCCATGCATCATCACTAATTGCTGTAAAAGAAAATGTCTGCATTTCTTTTTTAAACAAAAATGACCATAATTTTCTCTCTCCAGGGAAGACAACAATGCTTTGCTTGTATTCACCACAGTTGGTGGTGTGTTTCCATCAGTAATTCCAGGAAATAATACCTTATTAGACAGCTTTTTTATTCTATGCCTGAGATTTAACGTTCCATGAACTGGTTCTAAAATATTACTTTCTAAAAAAAGACTTGAAAAGGTATTATCAGGTAACTCATAATTATTCCAGTCCTTAAACTGCATGGCCATGCATTCCTAGATGAAAATCATAAGGAAAATTTAGCAACAAGTCCTCCTACCATGGAGGAATGAGTGTGGGTAAGAGTGTGTGTGCCTTGTTCTGCAAAAATACAAAGGTACTATTCCTATTCCCAGTTTAGCTCATGTTCTTAAAAGAATAAAAAAACAAACCACTTCACATTTAACAGGATACAGTTTTATCTTTCCCCATATTTGGATGCTCTCTCTGTGAGTAATGTTTTTTCCTCAAAAGTTACATTTATAAAATTATCAATTATTTTTCTTGTCTTAGGAAACATTATTTAAATAAGTTGGGTTTGGAGAGTTTGTTTTGTTCACTTTAGTTTGGTTGGGTTTTACCTCATGTTATTGAAATGTGTCCATGGTCATCCTCCTGGTTTTGTTTCTGATGGTGACTAACGTGCTTAAGGGAAAATGTGGCCTACTTATACTAAATAAAATAATGCTGAGCTGATACTAATAGTGTTTTAAAAGATTCTTTCATCGATGTGACATTTTACACCTTCATTAAAATAAAAATAAAATTAGGCAATGTGTAATCAATTGTCATATAATAAGTCATGTACATACCATTTGGCCATCAGATTTTTTTCCTGCAATGAAAGAAAATTTGTGTAAGATCGATTTACAAAACTTTATCTGCCAGAAAAGTGCTGTTGACTGATAAAATCTCCTTCACCAAGAGCTATTCTTCTTCTATAGGACAGCAGTAGGAATCACATTGCTGAAATGAAGGAAATGTAAATAGAACAAAGTACGGCAGGTGAACAAGTTTAGAAAGAAGTCATTTTAAAACCACCAATGATTTTACAGACACTGGGTTTGACACAAAGACAAGGAGATGGAAAGTTTCATACTAGTTTCACACACCTGCCATGCTGCTCCCCTTCCTTTGCCACAGCTACCAAACACCACGACCATGCCAGCTCAAGCCAGAAACTCTAGTTCAGGCTAAAGCTCTCTTTTGGAGTTCAGTCCAGCATGAAAATAAACTCTGCCCACAGAGCTGACAGAGCCAATAAATCCTTTCAGTCATCAATTGCTCTCTCTACATCAGTAAACAGTACAGTCCAGAAAAATCAAATCTGACAAGAATGTCACTAAGTACTCAGGAACACTAGTTTTATTTTGCTTTAGTTTAGGTTTTACTGTTGATTTGGGGTTTGTTTGTTTTCCTCTGGACTAGCTCTACCCTGGTCCCACACACTGAATGCCAATGAGCAGTTGAGACATAACAGCTGCACTCCTGAACTGCATCCTCCAGTTTAGGTTCATCCAAAAAGAATCCAGTTGTCACAGTTTGAGATGGCTTCATAACACAAGCCAAAGCAGAGTGAGTGGGGACAACTGAGGGACTCCCTTCACAAACATATTCCTTATCTAAAGCACTTAAATAGATGCATTCAGGATGACTTAACAAAAAANAAAAAGAGCATTTTGTTTCCACAAAAGTAAAGTTGATTTATGCACAAAATAATTCAAGTCAAGAAAGTTTTTGCGTTAGATATGAACATCAGATACTACATTAGAGAGGAGTTAGCAAGGCACCTTATGTCAAGACATTTTTTAGCCTAGGTTTGTTTTGAACATTTGGCCAACACAGTAGACGAGACACTTTTGAAGATGTCCTCAGTCAATCAATACACAAACACCTAAAGAGAACATCTAAGGAGGATTTGTGTGTCCTATTTGAAGTTTTGACCTGGAGCTGTCACCATTTAACATTCACAGTAAACCATTTTGATTACTATTGTCAGACTCCACATGGAAGATACAAGCCAAGCAAGTAGAATATTTAAGATCCTTCTGCTGCTTTTCTGCAAAACTGGTAATGAAATCAATCCGTTAATTAACTGCTAATTCATTTCTGCATGGCCATTACTGTGCTGTCAATACAGCATCTATATATTATATTAATTTTCTGTACTGTTACTTTGTTCCACATTTTTCCAGGAGACATTGTGAACGTAATTCCATATTCCAGAGCCAGTATCTACATGTACATTACTGTTATTGATAACACACACTGCCTATGATAATAATTTATAAAATAGGTGGAAAAACTTCCCAGAAATTCAAGATATTGAGGTTTTTGCAACTGCCTCTATATTGACTATGATAACAATTTTCTGTAGTCTCTTTCAAAACTCTATCATTTACACTAGATCTGATGCTAAAATACTAGCTGTTCTATAAAATTTATCTAAATTACACACCTTTTGAGAATACATGTGGAAACTTAAATCTGCACATAGCTACTACTAACTGTAACAGGGCATAAAAGTCCACATATGTGGACCAGTTTAATTAATCAGGGCCTTAGATTAAGTTAAAGATGTTATTTTTCTAATTTATAACTGGGCCTGTATCCCCTTAAAAACATTTTTCCTATAAAATCTCTTTTAGTTTTCTGATGTCAAGCATTCCTAAATGACTAAACATGAATTAAAGACATGAGATTTAAAATAGATTGTCTGTCAATCTAAAACATCTTCTAGGCATTTGAAAAGTCTTAATTAAGGACATATATCTTCAGCTTTCTTTTTTTTTTCTAGTGATTATGGTGTGAGTCCTATTTTAAGACATTTTAATTGTGAACATTCTGATCATCAGCACGATACACTGTAAATTCCGGACTAAGAATATCTGAAAATAAAATTCAGTACATAGGAGTCTGCAATGTCACTTCTGCACTAACTGTAAGCTCAGCCTGTACCTCTTGCAGGAGAGAGAGCTGGAGTAAATGTGAGACGTACGGGATGTATGCACACTCCTACTCATCTGTCACCAACCATCAGGGTCTAGAAAAAAATAGCAGGTGAAATCTTCAACTGGTTGTTGACAGTGACACTCTTAGCAGGGCTTAGATCCACTAATGAACACAGACATTCACAAGCTCAAACAAAGGTTTATGGATTGAAGAAGTTCAGTAAGAACAAGTGGATATCCAAGACTGATACCATACTACTTTATCTCTGTTTCATCTGCAGAAATTAAGCCGTGCCTTAATGGCTGATTATGCAGACAACTAATAGTCCAGTGCACTTGTGCTGAGACTATTCCCAGCTCTAACACAAAATTATTCTTAAAATATCATTACAGATGCAGGTCTACTTAAAACATTTATGGTCTTTTGAACAGCAAGGGTTCCATGTTGGTGGGCTCAGAGCTAGAGGGTCAGCAGTAGAGCCACAGAGATCCCTCGGCTGGGAAGAGCTAAGGGAATGCTCAGGATGACAAATTCTTTCCCTTCTTTCCTCGCCATGCCTTTTCTTTCTGCATCTGAAGGGAGAAGGTCATCTCCTTCCTGTTGCCTGCACACACAACATACATTTATTATGTTCAAGACTGCTGAACAGGGAGTACAACTCTCAGTTTGTCTCACCAGCTGACTCTCATGCTGAGAGAAGCTGCTCTTTCTGACAGCTCTGGAATCTAAAGGTGACTTCCCCCCCCCCCC
>VYZX01015785.1:18317-86441 GCA_013401335.1 Brachypteracias leptosomus
CCCCCCCCCCTTTCATGTAATAAGATTGGCAAAGTGCCATCTGGCATCCAGAGGTCTGATCTGTGATTTAGATTCCAATTCTTGCACAGTGGGAGAGGTTCCAGTAATGCTGGTAGGTTAGAAAGAGTCAAACAGAAATCCTCGTAAGTCAATAAATTGCCTGGTCACAGCCTGAAGTAGAAAGGGAAAACCTGTGCGATTCTCTGTTCTCCCCATCTCCTGGCTTTGGGGCTTCTAGTCAAGGCCCTTTGGTAGACATGTAGATGGGGGTCTGGCCTTCACACTTAGCCAGAACTTCCTAAGAAATCAAGAGCCATTAGAACATCTCTACTGGAATATTGCCAGGTAATTTGGAGTGTACATTCAAGTTGAATCCAAAGGTATAAATTAAGTTACAGCCTCCCCATGTAACCCTTATTACCTATAGCACAGTATGTACTGACTCAAACCAAACTAAAACAAAACCAAAACAAAAAAGACACTTCATATTTCTAGAGTTTGCTAAAGTATCCTAAAAGTGAAAAGAGATTGTTTCCATACGTACTTCAAGACCTTTTCACATAAATTGTGTGACTTTAAATTAAATTTAAATAAATACATGAAAACAATCTCTAGAATTGACTCCAGGTTCTCTTAGACATTCTTCATGATTTATCTTCAGTGCCAAGGAAATGTTATCTGCCCCATTTCAAAATCCCCGGGGGGACATGATGCTCTAGTTTTTGACAAGAAAAACTAGACAAGGTCACATATTTGGAGAGAATGAGGGCTAGGAGTGAAATACATGGCTATGAGAGACTAAGTAACTAACAGAAGAAACCACTAACTCTTACCTATGCTGTGATTTTTGCGGCATTGGCATGTCACTTATCTTCCTATAAAAGATGAAATATAAATCTTCTTAATAATGAAGACAGTCTAAAATTTGCTGGGAGTGAGGCACTGTATAGCAATTTGAACTGCTCGCAACAGTTTTAAATATCTTCCTCCAGGTTAGGCTTTCATAATGCACAGCAAATTCACATTCGCTCAGAAGGGAATATGTGACTTGAACCAAGTCTGATTTTAGTGAATTCATTTCTGAGACAAATGACCCAATTGAGTATAATGGCTCTGTGAAGCTGCCTAGAGTAAAACATATGAGTAAGTAAGTGATTGCATGATTGAGGCCCAAGACATTAAGAAACATACTGCTGCTACCCAGTAATAGCATCATTAATGCAGCCATTTATTGGTTTATTTTTACTTAGAACAGAAGAAAATGCATTGCCCTTCTGAGACCATGAGAAATCAATACATTTTCAGCTTTTAATAACCTGATCTAAACCAGTTGCTATAGTGCAGTGAAATCTGTTGCGGGTATATGACGCCATTCGTTCTCTCCACAATGTTATTTGCATTTTAACAGACGCATAGACTTCAGTGAGGCAATAATTAAACCTATGCTACGCTACCTAAAATTAAAACTATGTACATTAAGAAGCCAAAAAGTTCTCTTAACATCTTCATTGTTTGCATAATAAAGCAAACAAATAGAGTCACCCAAATGTACATGTTGTACAATCACCAACTCACAACTGCAGTGAGGGTGTCACTGACTTCATTTGGGCTGTAAAAAATGCCAAATATAACATATATATACACCTGTATGCTCAATCAAATGCCACACATGTTTATTGAACCTGTTGACACCCTATTTTGAGAAGATGCACTGTTACATGTTAGCATTTTAACATGTCATTTTTTCTTAAGATAAGTACACTGCAAAAAGGAAACGGCAGGACTTAGGACCTTGACTACAACACCAAGTCTCAAGTTCCCTGACCAAAGCAGTGAGAACAAGCACTATCTGGGAAAAGAGACTTTGTTATGGACCTTCAAAGTGAAAGAGGCATCACTGACTCAGTAGGAGCAGCTCTTTCAGAAGCATTATGCCTCCAGGAGGGAAGGCAGCGCTCCTTAAAGAAAGAAAGACAGGGATAAGTGAGGTCAGTGCACATCACCACTGCTGGCCACCAATGCCAAAAGCTTTAAAAAGTAATTTACATTTAATTGTATTTGAAAGTCTCCCTATTCATTATTATTCTCAGAAGAGCTGGGCTGGAACTAAAAGAAACATCATGAGTTTATCCTTGGGGGTTCATATGTGAAACTTTGGCAGTATTCTCTTTTAAAAGCTGAAAACTTGTAAATAAATCAGTAGTAAGTGGGCTTATCTGGCTTAATAAAGAAATCATTTGCCATAAATATAATTCAAAATAAATAGTTTGAAGAGCAACCATTATTCCACCAAGTACAATACAACAGCCTTCTCTGTGCTAAAAGCACTTAGTACCCACAGTTGGCAGTGTTTTGTCTTGCTTATAGCTTTTATTTTTGATTTACATCATAAGAAAACAACTCTTTGCTTGTATCCAGTTCATTCTTTCTTTCAGTCACACCAGATACAGCCTATACATGTTTTACTTTTTGTATCTGATATTTTATCACTATCTTTAGGATTCTCATAGCATTTCAAGAGTCCAAGAGAATTAAAAAGCTTTTTGGGATTCTCTTCTGTTGGGGTTGTCTGAAAGTTCCTGAATTTTTGACAGAGACAACTGTTCAGACAATTTCCCTTATAGATCATATCTGACACCACAGAGAATGTAATTGGGCAAGTTCATTTTGGCCACTGTATCAAATGATGAAGTTTCCAGCTTCACCAACCAAAAGGAAGCCTGAGAGACACCAAATGAGCAGAGATCGTGCTGCAGGAATGTATTTCAAAAACTGACCCAAACAGGGTTAAGAAGAACTTGATTCACCCCAAACATATACGTACCACTATTACTTTTTTTCCAGACAAATTAAGAATATTTCAACATCATCAGTTTGCAATTGAACATCACTCAGTCAACCAGTTTAGCAGACAAGTTCAGCATGTCAGCTTCTGTGAATCCTAAACCTTGGTGCCAATGGGTTGCATAAAGGGGGATTGCAGCTGACATAAATAATGAACCACAGGCACTGAAATATTTGCAAGTATAAAACCTAATGGGGATGATGGACCTGAGAAAACCAAGAAAATACAGGCATCTATTGCTTCTCATTTGCTGGTTAGACAGGGGTTTGTAAAGATAGTTACCTTTTTCCACCTGCCTTTGCAACTTGACAGTAACAGGAGTTCTCCAGCGTGGTGCTGAATTAGGAGGCATTTTGTTTGTATTGTTAGGGCCTTAATTGAAACAGTCAGAGAGAAATGTTTTATTACAGAGGGAGAAAGGACTTTTTTAATAAGGCTCTAAGGAGACTCAGTTTTAATGATGCTTAACACAACGTTTTAAACCACACAGTACATCCACACGCTATTTCTTGTTAAACGTAGGTTATTTAACAGCAGGCTGGCACCAGATTGCCTGCTGCGGGTAGTTAGAGTTGGCTTATACAAGTTCTGACAGTCTCAACATTGATGAAAGACAGCGTCAATTTTAATTCTTACAGTATTTCACTCCTTGACACTTTCTTTCTCAGACTAGTATTTACAACAGATGTTCTTCGCATGGCAGTAAGTATAAACACAAATATAATCAACTGTTAAGCTCTACGTCCTGACGTCACTTGGAACACTAGGTGTGAGACCAGGATTATAAGTAGTAGGTACATCTGTTCCCCACTGGTGTTTAACACCCAGGGCTTTGGACATGGACATGAAAATATGGATATAAGGTTCTAGCCATTAAAACCTAAACATTAGAAGTCAGCAGTTGAAAAGAGCAAGTACAATAGAGAAAACCAAGTGTAGCAGCATATTAGTAAGTTAGCTTATATTTATGTGGATGTTAAGAATAATAAACATTCATTAGACATGCTTTTGAAAAAAAAAAACCTATCAAAGTATGAGTTTTCAGTTAAATTGTTTAGCCACAGTCCAATTATATTTCACATCAGTTGACAACCTTTATTTTTCAAAAAGAATCTTTTTTTCCCCCTCCCTTCTCCCACTTACGGAATTTTCACATTTTTACTTGGGATAATGCAGGGGGCTTGGGGGTTCCTGCTATTGTGGAGTGGCATTTTGAGTTTGGGGGTTGTTTTTTTTCCTTTTCTTTTAAAAAGGACATTGCAGATGTTGTCTCAGATGAAGAAAAGATAGTAATTTTATCTGTAGAAGATTAAAATAGAAACAAAACTAAATGTAATCCATTACAAAATTTCAGAGTATTAAAACTTGAATCGTTCCCCTTCATAGGCAGAGCTGCAGCAAGCAAATTTTAAAGCGAGCTGGTTTTAAAAATCAAAACTGTCTCATTACCAAAACAAACTTTTTTAGTCTAGGATGTGACAACTTGTATATGGGGAGCTTGTGACATACAGACAAAGAAAAGGTGAGAGTTCAAAGAGTAATTGCACATCATGGACTGAAAAGCTGAACAGACACTCATAAAAACAAGAGTGACAAAATGCACGCAGGGCATTTCTATCCCATCTTGAGCAGAAAGAAATACTCAGAGTTTTGTGTTAGTTCTGATCTTTCCCCATAGTCCATTTTGAAAAGGCAGGTATACCCTGAAGGAAATGGAAAAAAAAACAAATCAGAAATGTTGATAAGGTGACTCAATCAATCATGGGACATAAT
The DNA here is from genome assembly GCA_013401335.1 of Brachypteracias leptosomus. NCBI lineage: Eukaryota > Metazoa > Chordata > Aves > Coraciiformes > Brachypteraciidae > Brachypteracias > Brachypteracias leptosomus. The sequence continues at coordinate 22,936 of VYZX01015785.1, forward strand.
AGAAACGGTAAACAAGGTTGTCTAACCAGAGCGTTAACCTTCAGGAAGGAGGTAGAAGTAATGAAATAATCTAAATCCCCCCAACACATCAGTTGGTATGCAAATCTAATAACCAGTTACTTCATTATTGATGCTGACATTCCTTTTGTGGCTCCAAGAGGGGAATTTGCATTTTGTGGTAGAAGAACTATCTACAGGCAGTATATAAAATGAAGTAAAACATCTAAAAAAATTCTAGCAATTGTCAAAGACTTACATAATGAGCTAAACACAGCACAGAGTAATGAAAGTAAACATCTCAGCTTACATAACCAAGGTCATAGAAAGTACTTTTTGCCACAGTTTCTGGCAAGTAGAAAAAAATCCCCACTTTATTAACACATTGAAAACAAAGAAATTCTTTCTAGGTGACTAGAAAACACAAAAAAACCACTAAAAAAGCCACCAAAAGACCCAAGGAAAAATATCTTAAGTATTTAAATTCTGGAATATTTGTAATTCTGTGTATGAAAGACAGAAAAGTCATCTCAGTCTAGAAGGCCATGAGACCATGTAGCACAGCACTATGCAAGTGTGCTTTGTCCAGGGCCTCAGTACTTGTACACACCCAAGCCTTTAGCAGTGGAAAACCACAGCTGTCTGGAAGGGCCACATGTTTGTAGATGTACACCCAAATGGAATCAGTTGTTACTGAAAAGCCAACTGAACATCTGACTTGAAGTACATTATGTATCTGACAATATGAACACAATACAGAGCAACAGAACTAGAACGGAGGATAAAACCTTGCGTTTCCATGTTCTAGGAATTAAGTCAAACATTTAAATTTCCAGGCAACAACTCCACCTACAGGACCTATCCTTTTCAAGCATTACTGTGCTCAGACTTGCATAAATACACACACGGAGATCAGAGGTGGTAAGAACACCCATGGTACCCTGCTCCTTTCTTTCAAAATGCCTGTCTTTTCTAGCCTTCATAGCTTTTACTGCTTGAAATAGTTATATTTTAAATTATCCCTGCAATGGCTTCTCTGGAGCTTTTCTGGGGCTGCCATTCTCTATCTGAAAATTTCATTTTCATTGACTTTTTTTCCTTCTCCTTTTATTGCTACTCACCTTCCTTCTTTTTCTAAGTTAATTTTCTATACAGCTGTTAAACTTTTTATTTTCATTTTGCTGCTCTGAACTATATTTTAAGTTTCTTCTCTAGTGAAGCATTTGAGATGGTTATCATATCTCTTCAGTTACTATTTCCCTGACTACGTCTCCTTTTTTGGCTGTTGTTCCTCACTGCCTCCAAAACCAAATACATAATCTTCTGCTGAATTTCACCTGCATGAAAAAGGCATAATCAGACCCTTTAATCTTTTCCCACTAATTGGTCCCTTCAATCTCCAGTCTCTTTGGTAGCTTTTTTTCCTGAATTCCTTCCAACATATTCACATTTTTGTTGTGCCAGCTCCAACAGTGCTAGCATACGTAGGCTAATGCATGAGTGTTTACATATTGAAGAACATACATGCAAATGTTGAGCACAAAATAGAATTTAGAAGAGATCTTAGACCAAAATCACACACCAGTGCAAATCCTTTGGAGAACACCCAAATGTCCTGGAAATAAATTACCCTAGGAAACAGCTGGAAGTGAGTATGGGGTCCTATCTACCTATCCCGATCGACAGAGGCAGTAGAAAAACAATACCTGTTTATATCATATGAAGATGCAACCTTAATGTTTCCAAAATTTTTCAATTATCAGATGCGCTCTGATAGCATGAGATGCTCTGGCACCAACATGCGTCGGGTTTGAAGCAGGATGAAGGACTCCAGCTTGAGGGGTTAAAACAGCTTAGATTGTCAGATGAGGAAAGAGGGAATAGCCTTCTTGAGAATCATTTTGACCAACCTGCTGAACCTAGTACAAAGTAAAATTGGAAGAAAATGTAGCTTAAAATACAGCTGTAATTCTTAAGTATTGTCTTCATTTAGCCTGTTGTTCTGTCACCCAATTACAAACACACATCACACACCCCCCAGAAAGGGGAAAAGGCAAGGAGACTTATGGTTGATTTAATAAAATAATAAAAATCTAATATTGATACTAACAGAAAATACACAAGGTCATAACCAGCCAAATAGCAGTCGCAAGCTGCGCACCCTCAGCCATTAGTGCTGGATGTCAAGCTCTGGGAGCACCACAGCTCCTGCGAAAGCACAACGGTCACAGAGAGCAGGGGAGTCAGCCCAGGGAGCAGAATGATGGCCAAGACCCTCCAGGGATGGTGGCCACTGAGGAGAAGAAACCATCCCAAGTAAACTTTCCAATTAATAGTGATCATAATGTTTAGGGTATGGAATACTTCTGTTGGCCAGCCTGGGTCAGCAGTCATGGCTTTCACTTCTCTTTAGCTTTAGCACCTGGCTGACTCAAAACTGCTAAGGACCTTGACCTCTATGAAGACCCACATACCATGGCTAGCCATGAACAAAAACAGCGTCTTACAAGTTTGTTCTCACCAAATTGGCTGCTGCAGTCTTCTCAAAAATGCAGCTTTTCCAAATAGAAAATTGATTCTTCTATCCCAGTGAAACCAGGACAAGTGTTTTCAGTTTGGATGTACAAAAAATAAAAATAAAAAAATATTCCAGCCTGGTGTTTGCCAGGTGAAATCTGGAGCCTAAAACAATCTCTGCTCATTCACAGACAGTCTTCATTTCTACACGTCTGACCTTCTCATCCTGAAAAATTAATTCTGCTAGTCATAAACAACCTTTTTACTATACATATGCTCCACCTTAACCTTGTGCCGCCTCCAGGTAATTCTCCATGCTGATTTGTTCTAGCCTGACATCTCTGTGTGCTGGGATTTAGGTTAACCTTTTATGCTTCCATAACAGATGCTTCATACGCTCTAGTCAGGGATTTTGTTAATTGCTTCTCCAATGGTGAGGACATCTCAGCTGCAAGGGATTAGGAAAGAATCAGGAAATCAACAACAGGTAAATTAAAAGTGGATCAGACACTTCCCCATTGGAAAAAAAATGTAAATGTTAAAAGTTAAGTTTGATCCTCATGTTCATGCATGCTTTCAAAATAGGATTTGTCAATTGCAGATGCAAAGCAGCTCCAATTTGATATTAGTCACTTTGTCTAGTTTATATTCTGAAACATTAAAGCTGCATAAATGACCTGCCAAGTATTGATGTAAGCTTATTGACAAAACAGAATGCCTCACAGTAAGGGCATCATCTCACAAGGCTCCACACAGTGACTTTGTAATTACTGTTTCAGCCTCTGCATATCAGATCTCTAGTATACCGTGCATGATTCACCAAAAATTAAAAAAAAAAGCAAGCATTAGCTGATGTCAGTAGGAATACATTATCTGGAAGCAATAATCTTTGTGAACTCACAAAACCAGAATTATTCTAAAATGATCAGTTACACTTCTTTCACTAAGAATTAGAAATAATAGGTAAACTCAGCAATTTCTTTAAAAATTCATTAAAACCTTATCCAGTAATGCATAGATCCCTACCACATCCTCTAGAAAGCTAGGGCTATACAATAAATTAACCTAAAAAAAGAAGCATAAGACAACAGATTTCTTTCTAGTATTCCATGTAAAATGAGTACATTTCTGTATTGTGCAAAACACATATGCATAAAACCAGGAGAAGATCAGAAGATCCAGCCAAAGCTTCAAGTTTGGGCTGGGCAGGGAGGCAGAACTTTAACTTATTTCACAGGGAGGGCAAAGGGAGAGAAAGAAGTCACAGAAACAGATACCAGGTCCAACTAGACCTCTATACCTTAAGTCCCTAATCTATGTCTGTATTTAGCTGCTGCTTCTCTTAACTTTAACTGTCATCTTGTATGTTCATTCTGTGTTTTCCCTTGCCTTCCACTGTCCTTGTCAGTCTACTCTTGCCTAGCAGTTTGCATATTTATTTCATGGGGAATATTTTCAGTATGCTATTCCTTGATAAGAAAATCAAGTTTATAAAAAATAAATCAAAATCTAAACTGCTTTTAATCATCTGTGAAATATGAACAAGTTCATGCAATCTTTCAGGAGTAGATATTAAACTTATCTCTTCTACCAGAGAAAACAGCTCTAACAACTGGGTTGCAAACAATCCATGTTTGCCTGGCTTTGGTTCCTTGTTGGCCAACCCAGGAAAATCTCAAACTACTACTTAACTCTGCCCCTGACACAAAGGCCAGAGGTGGCACAAGTTAATGATACAAACTTTTCATTCAAGCAGCTTGTAGAGGAATGACCACTTCAAAAATGAACTCTGAAGACTGACTTAACAGTTAAGGAGATGTGCTGTGAGGAATCACTCCTCTATATCAAGAACAGGCAGAATCTGGTGCCTAAATGTACATACTTCAATAATCCATCATTTCAGTACCAATAGTATTATTTATTGAATCATGCAATCTTTGTTCAGTTGCTCTAGTTAAGGAAGTTTTCACTTGGAATTCCTTCAGGTTTTTACCCCTATTAATATTCATCTACAAGAATGATGTCTTTAAATACCAATAACTGTCCCACTTCATCCATAATTTATGAATCTCCTCTTAACACAAAATCCATAGGTATCACTTTTTGCCCCTTGACTCTAAAAATTAAAGCCAGACAAAGCTGTAGTGAACAGCATAGGAATATAACTGTCATTTTCTGCAATCTCAAAGAAATCTGCAGTTTAGATAAAGTTCATATTTATTCCACATCTGAGACAAAAAGCTATTAAAGGTACCCTGTGGTTTCAAAGTCATTTTATTTACTTTATTTACATTTTAACAATGTCTGACAAGGTAAACCTCTTAAGAAATATCATATCATTTGTGAGAGAGGGTGCTGAATCTTAAGAAAGCAAATATTCTAAGCCATTATAGAGGGTTTCCTCCAAAGGATATTTTCTTTAAATTACAGCTGTCAATCAAAAATAAGACTGGTCTTTGTTATGTAGAGACTAGGTTTCAAAAGGAAGAGTAATGCGTAAAAACAAAAAAGCTGTACTCAAATGAGGATAAACAGGAGACTGGATAACCAGAAATATTTCAGAGAAAAGACAGGAGTCTACAAATCAGGCTGAGAAATTTTTAGAAACATTTCCTACTATATGCTCAGGTTATTTGCAAGTTGAAAGATGTCATTCCTGTTGGTATTTTCCAAATCTAACCAGCAAATTTATTGTGTTATATGATGTAGAAGACAATGTTAACTAAATGTTAACAGTAATTTTGAAAGACAAGGAGGGAGCTTAAGCATGAGCAAACAAGCTTTGACAATTCTATGCAAGTGTCCAGTATAAAACTGAATATATATAAAATCACATGTGTAAAATACCAGCACAAAAAATATACTTATCCCTGCATGAAGTTCCATTTTTATAAGTGCAGGTCACAGAGGACTGGACTCTGCAAAGATTCCTACTGTATTTCTCCAAAAAGTCTCATTAGCTCATGTCTACACAAGAGCACAAAGGCATGAAGCACAAAGACTCCCCCCTAAACTGACTGAGATACAAATAAATCAGTCTACACTTTGCAGCCCAAGAAGCACCACTGCCATGTTCTCACAGCACCAACAACCAGCCTAGACAGCCCTGCCTCCTGGCCCCATGCTAATGAACACAGAGATCCCAACCCAAGCTGGCCCATAATTAACCCAGGCAGAGTTTTCCCAGCTGCAAACCTCATGGCTTCTGGTTTCAAAGCCAGATATATGGATAAAGATAATACACAAACATGGAGAGCATCTACTTTCCAACAGAAGATACTCTTCATATATGAGAACTCAGTGCAGTCAAACTTGACAATTATGAACAACAAAGCACTGACCAAGAAGATAGCTCATTCTGTAATTCCAGTGCTACAAATGAGGGTTTTGAAAGTACATGGGACTGGTTTATCACTAGGCTTGGATAAGGTAAAAAAGTAGATGTAAATTTTATGAATAGGCTGTGGTGTAGCTAATGATTCTTTGCACACACAGTCATTTGAAGTGATATTTCTTTGGTAGATCAAGCAGCTGTGAAGCTAGTTTCATCACTAAAATGGTGTGTTTTCTGTGCTGGTGGTTTTAGGCTATCCAATGTAAATAACATTCTCTTACTCTGAAGTTTTCTCAGTGTCTCCCCAAAGGCAAAGCATAATGACTTCTTGTTGAAAAGATTGAATGTAACATTTTTCAATCTCTCTCAAGATAATTCTTTGATTTCAGAGAGGTAGCAACCTACCTGACCAAGCTGTCTAAAAGGCATAATGTGCAGCTCACACTGAACATGGACAGACCACAACCTGGAAGGCTATCTGTACAGACACACACATGCACTGAAAACCAGCCAAATTGTTCCAAGAAAGCCTGCATGAAGTCAATTTGTGTGATGTGCAGTGATACCACATCCTATGAAATGATCAGGATCGATCTGATGGGTTTCTTTAAAAAAAAAAAAAAAAACCAAAGAAAAAAAAATCCAACCACAAGAAAACCCCCTCACATTTAAGGAAAAGAATGTATATTATTGCACAAGTTATCTAACCTGAACTTGCCCCAGGTCCCACTGTCTAATGTGGGAATAACACTTGGAATGTGGATTTGTTATGAGTTTAAAATCCAGTCATAATTAGGACAATAAACAGAAATGCGTAACCAACTGAAATACAACTGACTGAAATGCAGGCAATATCCTGGTCTTCCTTGCTGTTCATCCATTTCTGGAGTCTCTTAAGCACAGGTTACCAGCACACACAAAATTAATTATGTTACTCATTTTAGTATAGGTATAGTCAATTAGTATTTTGGATAGAAAGTAATTTCTTCCTCATATAGTTACAGGAGGCAGAATTTACCCTGCCAGCATCAACAGGTTCAGAGCTTTCTAGTTTCATCATTGTTCACTGAAATTCCGGTGTGAAGAGTATCTGGTGTTTGCAGCCAGCAGTAAAGTCTAGAAAACTGGTGGGACCTGGGTCAGTTGAAGTAACCTAAGTGCAGAGAGATGAATGTCAGTGCTCCAGTATCTCTTCATATAGCTTTCTCACTAAGTTCAACAGATTCTATACAAATCCTACACTGTATCAAAACACACAACTGTAGATGTGCAAATCTAGTCTGTCCTCCTTCTGCTCTCATTTCTTTTCCTCATCCTTTACAGCTGTTACTCAGAATGCTATTTCCCTCCACTCCATTATTCTTCACTGCACATTTTCCTCTTAATGTTTGGTCATGTTTTCACTGTTTAACTGCATACCACTAGAGGCTAAGCCAGCCCCAGAGAGTTCAACTGGATTACTGCTTTTTTTTTTTCTTTAAATATATCAGACCCCATCCACAAATTGTGTCCTACATCCTGTAGCATGACCATCACTCTTACATGGGTTCTCTGTGGCTCTGTGCTACACAAGACTATGCTCTAGAACGATTTTGTGTCCACCAGGACTGGACTGAGACCTCCAAGTTCTATAGCATCTTTTTAACTACCCCCAAAAAAAATGGGTCACTCACTATTGTTCCCTTCTATAAGGCCTCTCCAGGCTTCCAATAACACTACATGACTTTGAGACATAAATCTTCACAGCAGTCCAGTAGGCAAAATAAAACCTAGCTTTAATTCCAACAAATAGCCATTTACCACTGGTGGCATTGCTATGACAGAAGGCTCACTACCAGTTTGACAGGTCTGTAGCAGGGGTTAAGGGCACACTTGCTCCATTTGCACTAATACCAATATGACATGAATATGGCTAAACCACAATCCAAAAGCACATCCCACCAGCTCTCGTTGCTTTATCCAAGCAAGGTTTAATTATTTGGGTTGGGGACCAAATTCAGTGTGATCTATTTGAACTGGAAGGTATATAATCTACAGCTGAAGGTCTCTCTGCTGCAATTGCACCCAGTGCCACACTGGCCAGGCAGCAGTGACCATGTCTACAAAAAGCTGCAACTGCACCTCTGCATCACAGCCAGATTCTATCTCTTGCTTCCTTGAGGTAACTTCCCACCAGCTGCCATCAGGACACACTTCAGTGTGGCAGCAAATAGCAAAGGTCACGCTGCTGGTACTTTTTACTGCTGAGGTGCCCAAGCACAATACTCATCACGGAGGTCAACATCTCAGTAAAAGACCACTTGAAGTTAAGTGATGCCTTGCCTCACTGTTTTAACCTGACCTCACACTACCCAGACACTGAAGCAGTCCTGCTTGTAAAATGAAAAATCATCAGATAGACTTCAGAGGAAAAAGCAAAGCAAATGATCATGGTGGTTTTGCTTTATGAATGCAGTTGCGCTATAAAGACAGTGAGACGTGCATCAACAATGAAGAGAAGCGCATAAAAGGCTGCTTTCCTCTACAATTGGAGAGTAAACCTTATTATATTTAGTACCAAGTGCTACCTTCAGAACTGCTTTGTTTCCACTCTGTTTCACAGTTCAGAATATACTTAAGTTTCCCTCTGCTCTGGTAAATTGATTTTTCTACAGCATGAGGGGATGTGTTCTGCTTCCGACTATAGATTTAAAGAAATACTACACATCACCTTACACTGAGTAAAAATCAATTTTCTACCTGTAGGTGATGAAACTATTTCTCACCCCTGCTGCGCAGTCATATATCTCACAAGGCTTAAAATCATAAACTGGTTCGTTTCACCAACAGCAAAAATAAAAGGTGATCTCTTTAAATACATTATTTTACATGTTACTCAGGTGCTCCTTTCCAAGGTTTATCTGTAGTTTTATCTACTGTATTTAATATTAAGCTTCTGCTCCTCACTTTTATGCTCGGCTGTTATCTAGAGACTTTGGTCTTGGTAAAACCCCAAAACACATTACATCTGAAAAATGCAAAGCAGTTGCCTCTCCCTTTCTCCTGGTGATAAAGGGCATTCTAGAAGAAAAGCTGCATTAAAAGCTCAGATCTGAATCCGAGCACAACAGAAAGCCAGCTGTTAAGATTTGGCTGTAGAGTGCTGCAAAATTATCTTATTTGCAAAGCTTGCTATGTGGTGAGGCAGATAAACGATAACACCATGAACCAGTAAAAGGCAGAAAGCTTTATTCTATACATATCTGTTTCTGACTTCAAATTTGATATTGAATATGCAGCTTTGAACATATATTCATAAACATTCACTCCAAGCAGTTCTGCACATGCAGCATTTTAATATGGGGAAAGCAGTACTAAGCTATTTCCCTGCATAATGGTACAGAAACAAATATTTTAACATTTGAGTGGGATAAAATGTTCAGAAAAAGAAATGGCTGGCAGAAAAGGGGGCTAATTCCTGGCAAAGGATGCATTTCCAGCCAAATGAGAAAAACTTCTCCCTGTCAGTCAATCAATCAGTGCATAGTTTATTTTAAGCTGCTGATAATATGGCTTTGGAGATTAGGAAGCTAGTGAGCTACAAAGAAGATCAAATTAATTTTCCTTAAGTGAAAAAAACAACCAAAAACCTTCAACAAATAAGCACAAAACTTAACCCTCTCTATTGATTTCAGAATGGAAAATCTATTCAGAAACATGATCTGATCTGAATTTGATCAGTATCATGATGTGGAAATAAATGAGACAGCTGAGAAGCAGGAATTATGTACTGCATGTATGAGCTGGAGGAGTTTATTATCGTGGTTTCTTTTGTTAATTGACTAATTAACGGAGCTGTGCAAATAGAGAATGAGAAAAAGAAAAAATTACTGCATAGATAAATTCAGCTAGATTTTTCAAATTTTAATGTTTAGGGTTAGCTGCCAAGAAGCATATTTAGCACTTCAACCATGGCAGCCCCATTTCAAAGTCAGGTAAACACCCACAGAATGTACAGCTGCTGCAGAAGGTGCAAGTTCAGTGACTAGAAAAGAAAGCAATTTTTATTTAAATTCCTAAATTTGGGTCCAATGTCAAGCATCTGTGTTTGACAAATCTGCTCCTCATTAAACATCCAGCAAAAAAGCAACAGGCCACCTCTGCACCCTGTAAGAGCCAGCTGATTGTGTCCTCTGCTGTTTGCACCATAAAGATGACTTAGGAGCAGGGAGCTGCTCCCCACACACACTTCCAGTGTCTTGCAGGTAGAGACAAGGCACCCAAACTCGAGGATTGGGGTGGGGGAGAAGTTGGAGTCCTTGTCCCACCTTCCTATGGGATTGTGACCAGGGTCCCTGTCTCAGTCTAGCAAGAAGCAGCTCCACAGAGCACATGCAAGGTGGCATCACATATGTAGGGAGATGTCCTGACAACTGCCTCCCATATAATACTGTGCTTGTGGGTGAAACACAGAGTCACTTTGACACAGTATACTCCAGCAAGCAAAGTAGACCAGTAGGCTCTTTTGCCACGTGTGCTGCTCCTGTCTTCCATATTATTATACCACAAGACAATTTTAATCGAAAGCCCAGTGAAAGTTACTCTCACTTTTGTATTTAAAAAAATGCACTACTGTATTTTTGATCAGCTATATCTTCATCAATACGACTAAAAAAACACTCCCCTTGATCCCTCAAGAGAGGATCACAGTTAAAATGAGAGAAAGATTATTTTAAATGGTGGCACAAACCCCAAAAGAAAACATGCCTTTCAAATAAGTGCAGCAGCTTTTAATTTCTGAATTGTGCAGTCAAGCATACACATTCTTGTCTGATGAAGAAGAATATAATTACCTAGGGGCATGTCAAAAATAACTGTTGCTTTTCCCTTCCCATCCTTTTCTTGGGAGAGCAGAGTTTGGTGAGCCAATCAAGAAATTAAAACTGACATTTCGCAAACTGATCGTCATGTTGCTATTTATTTAGTTTTTTGTTTGCCTATTTAGAGTGAATACAGCTATCAGGCAAATACACCGAGAATCTGACACAGCCTCCAGCAGTATCTGAACTAATCCTTAAGAAAATTAATTCCCTAAAAAATAAACCACGAAAGCTCAGTAGGTCATTGTGCTGTCCTACATCTTCTATAGTGAACTGAATGCTTTAAATTTTGGTACAAACAACTCCAGCCCCCTACTTCTCATTTTAAAAAATGTCATATTCATCAGTTAAATAAATTCCAAGTTCATCCGTTTTCAGGTAGCAGACTAGCAAAGGGAAAGCAGCAGAGTTGTCTGGGTTTGGTGGATGTTTGTTTTATTGGTTTGGTTTTCTTCACTTCCACCCATCATCAGCAGAATTATTTTGCCGTCATTCCTTACTGCAGAACAGGATGTGCACACACTTCTCTTAAATACAACAGTTGCAAATTGATTAATGTGTCTTTTATTGACCCAGCATAGCACATGGCAACAAAATAATTTGGGGCATTTTAAGAATTCACCCCCATAAAATATCTTATGTTCTTTGTGGTACAGGAGCTTTGTTTACACAGACCCCCAAATCTGGTGGCCAGCCCTAGAAGCCTTGACCCCTCTGTTGCACATTTAAATAAATTACTTAACGTTACACTAACAGCTGAAAATTGTGTTATGCCTTAGGTTAATTTCCAGAACAGTTCATTTTGAGAACAAATCTGTGTAAGCAAAACAGCACTGTCCTACAAATCCCTGAAATAGGAGGAAGTGTTTGCACAACTAAATTTTAATCCTTGACACTAAGCCTTAGCATACATGCATTAATACTTCCATTATAAAGACTATCTATCACAAAGACAAGGGTCTGAAGTAAATATTACTGTTTGTTCCGTTACAAATTATATCTTCCCCAGGGATACTGACAGACTCTCAAAGAACTATAAAGAACCTTTCCAGTATCTGAGATATATGCTTATTAGCAGTCACACTGGGGTATACGGTAGAAAGGACAGTTCCCTGGGTTTTGTTCTCATGTATTCCACTACTTAACAAAAAAAACCTGAACAAAAAAGCCCTGAATGTTCAGAAAATTCTTCCCTATAGAATCATAGAATATTTTAAGTTAGAAGGAACCCGTAAAGATCGAGTGCAACTCCCTTTAGAGTTCAAGTAGAAAGTCAATTTCTGTTAAAAGTTATCATGAATGAAACAGTATTTATGAGTCTTTAAAGAGAAATTCCAAGGGTTCAAACTTAAGTGGTGTCTTGGTAGGTATCAATAGTTTCTATACCATTAAATGGTTCATTAAACCAGTAACCACATGCGACACTAGCAAACTTGTTCTATTATACCGAAGTCACACTGCTAATTACCAAATAAAGAAGGTAGAGGTTATTATTTAGAGGTTCACTGAGAGATGCACAGTACTAGGACACCTATCAAGAAGCTTGAAACTCATCTCAAGTACTAAAAAAACAGTCAAAGGTTACTTCATTTAGAAGCAATACTACTACATTAATGACAAATACTTTCAAACTGGATGTGTAATACTGCAACTTACGATCACAGAATCACTTAGGGTGGAAAAGACCTTTAAGATCATGAAGCCCAACCATAAACCTAACACTGCCAAGTCCACCACTAAACCGTGCACCTAAACAATGCATCTACTATCTCATTAACTTTGGTCAGACTAAAGCAAGTTGGTAATGGCCTCCAGTGTAAGACAATGCAACATTAACATTCTTGTTAATATAACTATTCATTAAAATCCAAGTAATAACCAGTTTCATTAAAATTTATAGACTCTGCCTTCGATAAGTAGGAAATTTTACCCTGATAGTATCACATCTGTGGCTCCTAGTACAAGACTGCTGAGAACCAGCCACTCATTTCTCTCCTGCTACGGAAATATTACCATGATGTTTCAATTCAGTGTAAAAATATTTTTAAAGGCATATATTACCTTGCAAAAATTAGCTCAAGTGCCTTGGTTTGTACTGGTAAAACTGGGAAAGCAGTTTGCCTCACTGTCTTGTAAGACCCCAAGTCTCACAAGATTTACATCATCTTCTTTCTCACACAGACTCAAAATTCTCATATAACTTAACAGTTAATATTTGCTTTGTGTTTCAAAAACCTGGTTCACTGAAATGGTTTCTAAACATGGTAAATAATTTAAGAAACTGCAAAGTCTGTATGTGGAAAGGTTCACATGAACCTTGAAAATTCTTTTGTTGCATTATTTAGTATCGTTATAAATGTCAGGTTACTTTTCATAGAGGTATGTCTGTTTAGAATGGCATTTGCAGAATAATGTTTGCAAAAGTTCATATGAGTGTTCCTCTCTGCTGCTGGCAAATATTTTATTTTTTTCCAAATTCTTCAACATGGCAAATCCCTGTAAAGGAGATGCTTCATCTTTGTTCTGTTTCCGGTTCATGTCCTATGACAGGTCAAAAACAATTCCAGAATGGTATAATTGTTATTGCTATTGCCCGTCTTAGTAGCACAAAGAAGCTCTGATCAAGTAACTCGATTCTCCAGTGAACTTTATGCTACCCAGCTATAATTTAAAAAAAACCCACCACACACCTCTACTCTAAGGAGTTTCCACTCAAAATGTAAGAAAAGAAGACGAAGGCAGATAGTGAAATATAAGAAAGCAAAGAAACAAAAGAATTTATTTGCCAGGATATATCCAAATGCCCAGGGGAAGATTTTATTTTAATTAAAAGCACTGAGCATATGGAGAACAGTAAGCCAGAACAATCACTAAGGGCATTAGTTTCAAAGTACCTGTCTTCTTTTTTCACTCCAAATTCTTTTTTTAGAGATGGAAATGGTTACTGCAAGACTGACTTACACCTACTATTTATGATCATACAAGCAAACATGATTCATTGAAAGTGCCATCTCAACCACCAATTCTTTGAAGTTTAGGTTAAAAAGTGGCAGACCAACAAGAGCTGAACAGTGAAAAAAACCCTACCTGCTTTTAGAGATGCACTACATATTGCTCAAAATACTTGAGCTTTTTATGACAAGTATTTTTTTGTTCAAGGGCAATTAATGAGATCAGAGTAAAATATGTTTTTATATAGCAACTGGTAAATCAAATTAGGTGAAAAAAATTCACTCTCAGGCTGATATAATACCAGCTAAGCTCATACCTAGAAGGAACTCATCAAGGAACAAGGCATCAAACATAAGCAGCTGTAATAGATCATTGATCACTTTCCCACATTCTTCAGCACCACAAGTCAAGTGTCTACTGATATGACACAGCAGGAAGTACTCAGAAACAGGGTACCTGCAGCATCCAATGTTTCATATTTATCTTTGCAATATTTCATACAGATCTTTGCAATGTGCACACTCAGCTGGCCCAAAGGATAGATTCAAATACTTCCTAGAACACACAGTGATTTGGTACACAGAACTAGAACAGGAAACATCTCACTGGATATGCCACAGGAGTAACAGATTTGTTCTTCAAACATCTACCCACAAAAATGACAGGTCTTCTCAGAGAAGCACCAAAGCAGTACCCTAAAAGCTTTCTTGTTGAATCAGCAACAACATTCAGGGTGCCCACAGACACTTCAGCAAGGCTTTTGCTGGGACCAGCGGGCTCCACAGGAACCTCGCTCTGCCTCCCTCCCAAATCTGCCCTTCTCACCAGTAAAGATGCACCTCCAAACACTGACAGTCTCTGCTTGCTTAAATATGGGCAATGTGAATGGTACCTATGAACCTAATGGTTCCAGATTGATTATCCAATTGTTCAACATTGGCAACTTCAAAAGTTTTCACAGAAGTCCTGTAATACAGCTTCCTTTTCCTCCAAGAAAAATGTCTTTCCCTTATACAAAATACAGAACTGTTTCATATAAATAAGAGGGCAGTTTGGGTTTTTTTCAAACAAAGAAATTTTGAATCTTTGCAGACAAAATATTACTACAACTTAGGACCTAAGCCTCAGCTTAGTTGCTATGCTATTTTAAAATATGTTTGATTCATAGAAAACCAAAAATAAGTTGTCATATATTGCTCACAGGAAACATTTTTAATTCTAAAATCTTATTTCATTCTAACACAAACCCAACAGATATTATGAAGTCTTACAGTTTTTCACTACAAATACTTAGGAATATCTAATTTTATGTTTCAAGTTCAAGCTGTATCTGCTTTATTTTTCCTGCAAGTATATTTCTTGTGACATCTCAGTATAGGCCAGTAATTTAATACATTCCTATTCTTTCATTTAATTTCTGCTATTTCTGCAAGTAATGGCCGTTGCCATATAAAGCTGCTGTAAGCATCTTTTTTTTTGTCAAAGCATCTCCCATTTATATTTCTTTACTGCAACAAAGCAAACATTTTTTCACAAAGCCAAAACACCTTTTTTTCTAATTTTTTTTTTTAAAAGCACATTTTCTTCTAAAAATTTTAAATCAAAATAACTTCTCCTGATGACAATGGTTCCAAGGGAAAAATTCTAAACTACACAACTCAAAATTTATGGATAGAACACAGGAGAGATATATCCTAGAAAATGTCTTCCATAAAATATTCTAGTTCTGTTTGTTCTAATAAGTGGATAAAAATTCATCTAAATGACAAAGGCAAACTAGCAATGTTTAAAAAGGTTAACAAACCTTTAGTCTGGCTTAATCCATGACTGAAAAGCCAACAAAGTCTTAAGGTGTGATTTATCCATGTGATGTAGGTTGCACTATAAAACATGAATTGTTATCTACTGAAAACCATTGGATAAGCAGTGAAACTCCTAAAAGTAAAATTATTGCAAGTAGTAAATATGAGACATGCAGTACAGCAAATCAAATTGGATAAGCTAAGTTCTGAACTACCAGTAGTGGATATATTCTTTAGACATTTATAAGTTTCAGCAAAGGCAGTCTGACACCAATTCTGCTCCAGAAATCTGAGCAGGACTTAAGCAGTTAATAAAAGGATGAAATAGTGCGTGCATAACGAGGATAAAGTCTTCATTTCAACCAGACCCCCTTAGGTAGTTCACAAACATCACAGCCAAATGTCTTGCTAGAATTTATAATAAATATTTACTGCTCACTCTGATCTCTGATTCAGCAACATAAAATACCAACACACATTTATCAATTGATGTATTTCAAAGGCACACTGGTCAGAATTTAATCCAGAACACTTTGATGATCCATTACACAACATTTTAATCTCATATATTATGGGTGTATCTCAAAGCCCACGTCAAGCTTCACCAGTATCAGCAGAGTTCCCCATAAAGCCCAAGGTGGGCCCATGGTGTTCTTCAATGGTACTACCATGTAACAGAAAATTCACTTCTAAGTACTTCTGAGTGCTTTGCACACTGGTTTTGATAGCATTTACAAGACAACATTTCATACCACTTACTAGGCAACCCAACACTATCACCTGTTTTAACACCAGGAATCAATGAAAGCATAAATGTTTCTGCTGACAAAAGTTTGCCTTCTATTCTGACTATATCTCTCAACAAAAAGCATTAAACAGCATCTCCTACTTCATAAAATGTACTTATTAAAACCAGATTATTTTCTTGCCACAGATAATCCTGGACAAAACAGGCAGACTAGATTGCAGTCATCCAAGTGGACCATCTGAAGAAGGGTAAAAAATTTAGATCTTGGTACAGAAGTAATTCTCTAAAGTCCAAGTGTTAAAGCATTCCTAACACTTGCAGTATGAAAAATCAATTAGTGGCAAATAAATGTAGAAAGGCATTAGCTGCTCCTAATTGCTGCACTATTTTCTGTCTTAGCTAAGAAAACAATGCTACAGAAACTCAAGAAAAAGTTCACCTTTACCTGATAGTCACAGTAAACACTCAAGTCTCCGTAAAGTAAAATAAATGCTCACAAATAATTTTTACTCCTGCTGCTAGTTTTTAAATATAGGAATCATTGACTTGACTCTGTCTTCCAAAAGATTCAATTTCAAATGAAAATTAAAGTAACAAAGTCTATTCTCCTATGGACATGTTGTAAAATCCCTCTCTGAATGCATCTTACTGTGCCACCAAAACATTAAAAAAAGCCTTTGTCGAATTGTTCTCAGTAACAAGCACCATCTATTTCAGAGCGCCCCAAAAGCAACTGTTCTTTTTTCTAAATTAATTTTCCTGAAACAGTCTAAACATCAAAGAAGAAAAGATCAACTTCTCCTAAAAGTTTTGATGCTCCACGAGAACATTTTAAAACTATTTATTTTAGAATTTTGCATTCAACCCCTGGTTTCTAACAGGACACACTCATTTACATTTTTAACTGACATCTTTCTTCTTCTTAAACAGTAAAAATCTAATTTTTTTCCTCAAGATAAAACCAGTTTCTTCTGCCACTACTGATTGCAACAGGAAAAACAGCAAGTTACCCCAAAACTCATTCATAGACTAAAAACACCGACCAGGGCACCTGTAACAGAAATCTATGTTTACTACATTTCTGAGCTTCTATGTTTAAGCCATTCTTTGCAAAAATTTGAAAAGTGAGAGAGACCCAGCCTCAGTAGAGCTGCAAAAGGCCTGGGAAATTGAAATTTCAGTTGAATTGAACCTTTTAAAGGTACTTTTCTATGAACTAAAAAGAAAGCGGTTTGAGTTTTTCCCCCCTCTACTCCCCAGTTTCATTATCCCCAGTGCTTTAGATTCTAAAAGGGAGAGAAGAGAGAAATCTTTGCTGCCCTCATTTCTCCCACCCGCTTTAATTTCATCTGTGACTTTAATTATATTTCTCCTCATAAGCTTGTCTTGCCTTTATTTTATTTTTAAAGAGATAAGAGCTTGCAGCAAGGCTCCTTAAAAAAACTCTTTCAGCTCTATTTTTAATGCACACAGTAAAGTCAGAAGCATACGTTAAAGAACACAAAGAGTAGCTGATTATTAATTCCAGTTAAACTACTACTGAGAGAGAATCACTGATCAGAATTATACTAATTAATTTTACATAATCAGTGATTTTCTACAAGAGCAGCTTTGTGAGCACTTACAGTCTGTCAGGCTTTGCTTAATGTTAAATCCTCACCTTTTGTGCTTGCACACTTTACAGCATTGTTGAAAACTTGTCGACAAAAGTAATATTTAAACTTTTAGTCTATGCCTGAGCTAAAAATGGAATTCCTTCCTTTTGATAATTAATTACTGCTTTGGAATCGCTAAGTAAGAGAAATGTTTATTAATCTATGTACAAAGTTCTCTTTAAGGGTAATCTTTTTATCACTTTGCAGCACGACTCCAAAACACAATTCAGCACTTGACAGCTTTTGTTGGGCTTGTTTTGATAATTGGATACAGAAGTCGCTTGTGGCCATTTGGATGGAACTATTCTAGTTTCATGGAGCTTTTGAAAGCAATCAGACTTAAATACATCACTCATTCTGCTGAGCCAGCTTGACAGTTTTGATAGACCATTACAGTAGTTTATATTTGATTTCTGGAAGATTTAAGTAGACATCTCAGAATTAGGCTACCTTGGAATTTCAAGTTCCGGTGGGCTCTGACTTTGATCTCAGGTCATCATTACTTAATGCAAATAACCCATGGCGAGTCCTTTCATATTAACATTAACCAGGAACTTTTGCAGTACTTTCTGACACCCTTCTTTATTTATAACCATGTTGGATAGCTCAAGAGGCACCTTCGAGAACTATCTCTTAATAATTCGATTAATAATTAAATTTAACAATAATTAATGGGTATGATATTTGTTTGAATAAAAGTAAGCCAGCGATAGCCTTGTGGAAAATAAAGTTGTTTGCATTTTATTACAGAGAAAGTGAAACAGAGATGCATATTGTAAATTCTCTCTGTTCTTTTCTCCTTTGAAATGGTAATAGCGATGCAACGGGGAGAAAAGCTGCATCAGGACTGAGCAAATAGGAGGGAATGTCATTTGCAAACATTCAATGATGTACAAGCCAAGTTTTGACACGGCATTATTAATGTCCTTCTGTTTAACATCTTAAAAATTCATAGGGACAGTAGTGGCAATAGTCAAACAGCAACACTGCATTTCAATCCAGCTGACCACAGAAGGAAGACGTGCATTTTTAACTTCCTGAAGGACAGCTCAGAAATGAAAGCGATAGTGTAACATGACTGTAAAAGCAGCAGGAACTCCTCCATTCCCCTAACAAGATGTTTGAGTGGTCCAGCTTTACAAACCTGTCCTACCACCAGCAGCTATCTGACCTGGCTTGCTAAACCACGGAGGAATGCAAACACACAAGGAAATGCAAACAGCTGCCTGTATGTCAAAGATAACATACACTTTCTGAACCTGTACACAACACAAATGTAAAATACATTTTTTAGTAAAACTAAAAGCAATCCCACGTGACAATCTGCTCAAATAGTCCACTGCATTTGATGGAAACACTTCCACATTATACATAATGCATTCTGAACTCTTATCTCATTCCTTTCCACCATAAGGTACACTCAAATTATTGTCCAGTTTAGAGCAATGTTAATCTAAACAGTATGTATTTACATCAGCTAACAATCTTGCCTCTGGCTTTAAATTAAATTACTTTGTTTATTGGAAATACAAGGTAATACATGAGAAAAAACTGTAAAGAAGGATGGGAATGACTCTATTCTCTTCAGAATTTCCATTGCAAAAAGGCCCGGATTTAACATTTTTCTCCTCGTTGTTATCTTCATATGAGACATGTCAAAACAGAAAGTATCCAACAAATGTAGTCTATGCAAATGGTTCTCACTCAAGGTACTTAAGAGATGAAATATGTTCACAAACTATTACAATGTTTCTGAACAAATCTGCAAACAAAATCCCCCAGACTCCATACATTAACATATACTGCTAACTAAAATTTCTCTCAGATAATGTCAGGAAAGGTTATTTTCAGGCACCCAAGAATTTGGTCTGCTGTCTTTATTGCTGCTTTTTGTTTGGTTTGGGGTTTCTTGTTGGGGTTTTGGGTGTTCTGGTTTTAAATCTTTACCTTCCCCCAACCTCCCCACCCATGTTTAGATTAAATTTAGGCACGCACTAAATTGATCCTTTTACAATCCTTTTTCTCTCCTAAGCACAAGAACAGTATAAACCTCATCTAAAGGCATTCATAGGATTATAAAAAGGCACATGCCACACTGTCCTGTCCCATCTTTTCCTGCATCTCACCCAGAATAAGTGAATGCTACAGAAGAGGTTTTTATCAGAAGGAACTTCTACTTCTTCCTACTGTGTGCTTTCCTCTACCAGGAGAAACACAGGTTGAAACAACTTCTGCAAAGTCATGCCTGAAGTAACTCACTTTATACAAATAAATACATTACCTGGGGTTGATGAGGGTGATATTTTACCAAATTATGTCCTCCAGATATTAATGCCACTATTACCAGCACAAGATTCTACATGATTTTACAGGTAATACTACCAGTAGCAATTCCTACCTCTCTTTACCAGCAAATTATAGAAATACCATTAAATATTTTTTCTTCTCCATGGTAAATATAACGGCCCTTGATGCTCAATAAGCATTAGGGAATAAAGCTTCAACATAATGATAAGAAAACAGCCAGTTATTTTTCTCATTTATATATGGAGATAAATAAAGCTCAGAGAAGACAACTGACTTAGTTTCATCTTTAGAAGCTTGTGACAGCCAAGACTGGAACTTTCTCAGCCTTGCATTTGAATTATAATATTAGTCATTAATTTAGTTGTAACATTTACATATATTTAAGTTTCAGCTGTATCTGGCTAAGACATCATTATTCAGTAAACACTTAGAGAACGCGTAGATAACGTGGCTGCAGGATTAAGGAATTTGTGTTTTGCTACAAGACACTGAAAAAATGGGGCAAACCGGAGGGACTAGCGGCAAACAGATTCAGCCTACCATGAAAAAAAATCTTGGCAGTATCTACTGGAATGTTAATTAAAAGGAAGAAGAAATCAAATGCCCGTCCCCAAACACTTCAGCACTACCCATACCAAGAGCAGACCAGGGGAGGGTTTGTCAGCATGATCTGCAGATTTCTGGTGCAGATCACAACAGTGATTTTATTTTCCGCAGAAAAAAAAGCAGTTCAATGCAGAGCTGACAAGGTATTTTCAGCTACGAGGGGCTAGGGTTTGTGTGAGTTTGAGAGATTGGGAGCACATGTGTATGTGACTAATGTTTAAATTTGGGTTTCAGTTCTTAAGATTCACTAGACAGTCTCCCAAATGTCAGTATTTTGCCCCATTGTGATGTGTCTGCAGATATAACTGAAAGATGCACATAAGCAAAGATGTTACTAATATCTACAACAAAACCTAAGGGGTTTGGGGTTGGGTTTTTTTGCAAAACAACTCAGGGGGTTTAGTAAAATGCATAATTATACTGGGCAGGGACATTCAGGCAAGTAGACTTCGATGTGCCTAAAATTTCTAATGTTTAATTCCGCAATAGTCACTAGCATTAAAAGCTGGAGCTCACAGAATCACAGACAGGCTGAAGTTGGCAGGCACCTCTTGAGATCACCTAGTCCAATCCCTCTGCTCAAGCAGAGTCATCTAGAGCAGGTTGCTCAGGGCCACATCCAGTTGAGTTTTTAACATCTCCGAGGACTGAAATTCCACAACCTGTCCAGGCAACTTGCTGCAGTACTTGACCACAGTAAAAACCCTAGGTTTTTGCATTTAAATGGGATTTCCTGTTCTTCAGTTTGTGCCCATTGCCTCTTGCTCACCGAAACAAGTTTGTCTCAGTCTTCTTTGCTCTGACTGACCTAGTATTTATACAACGTAATAAGAACCCCCCAGGCTTTCTCTTCCCTGAGCTAAGAAGTCCTAGTTCTCAGTCCTTCTTCATAAATCTGATGCTCCAATCCTTTCAACATCTTCCTTGCCCTTTGCTGGACTCACTCCAGCATGCCCAGGTTACTTTTGTAGAGCCCAGCACTGATACTAGCACTCCAGATGTGTCTCACCAGTGCTTTGTAGAGGAGAAGGATCACCTTCCTCAACCTGCTGGCAACACTCCTCCTAATCCAGCCCAGGAGGCTGCTAAGCCTGCTTTGTTGCATGGGCCCACCGCTGGCTCATATTCATCTTAGTGTCCATCAGGAACGCAAGGGCTTTTCTGTAACGCTGCTTTCCAGCTGGGCACTGGTGCAGGAGGCTATTCCTGCACCACTGCAGGACATTATGTTTTCCTCTGCTGAACCTCACAACATTTCCACCAGAGCATTCCTCCAACCTGCTGGAGTCCCTGCATCGAATTTCACATGATCTATGCTTTGATAGACCTTTTTCACATTGCCTCCAATCATTTCATCAACACTTTTATTGAGCAGTAACAGCACACCCTCACGGTATACACAGTGAAGGTTTCCTTATGTTAATTTTGCCAGTACTGAATTACTATCGACTATTTGAAGTACCCAAATCACTCTCTACTGTGGAAACTTTCTGCACCTTAGCTATAGGCTCACCAAACTCTTCATCAACTTTTCAAGTTCCTTAACAACACCACAAAACTGTAGGAATAGAGTGGGATGTCCTAATCCTCCCTCTCAAGGAATTTTTCTGTAGAACTGTGAAATCTTTTCCATGTTTATCTTCCAAGGTTTCACTTATCAGTCTTTCCTGATGATTAAGTTTGCCAGCCTGGATGACAATCTTGGTATACATAAATAGACTATTTTCAATTTCTCTCACACTTGCACAGAGTTATTCTTAAACTTATTCTTGTTGTTGCTTGTTAAATAAAACCAGAAATACATCTCAATACATGAAGTACATACCTAACACAGTGCTGCATTTTTAGACTCCGATTAGGTATTTTAAAGCTGTTGGATAATCATAGATGAGCAGTATCAGTTAGGAGTGGTGATTTTGAACAGAAGTTTGAAAACACACAGACTGAAAAGTGGCATTTACTGAAATCATGAAGGTGGATTTTCTTCCACCGCAGACTTTAGGCATCGGCAGCATGGCAGAGTTAAAAGACAGTTTCATTTGAAGCTGTCTGAGGACAGACTAGTGTCACTGAAACCCATGCACTGGAAAAATGTAACCCTTTTAAAAACAGCAGATCAGGAATAGCAGCATATCAAATATCATCACATTTGACTGAGATTTTTTTCGTTTTTACCCCTATGATAAAATTCTTACAGTGAGTTTAATGGAATATAAATTAAAAGAGAAAGGTGTATACAAGAAAGCATTGCAGCCACTTAGTTTCTGCTTCCTACTATGTTTATCACCACAGCAGATGAGGACTGCAGAAGTGCTTTAGGCAGACAGTGTTGAACTCTCATGATAAACCCCTAAGATACTAGACTTCAGTTTAGCACACAATGCATGCAAACCATTTTAAAAAGTCCTCGAAATGCTCTGCCTACTTCATCTTTTACCTTTAGAACCTTGATTTATAAATAAAATCCACACAGAAGTTATTACAACAATGTCAAAAAAACCCTCCACAATACCCATAATCAAATCAATCAGCTTCATAAGAAAGACTACCCAGTGTGTGAATCTCTCCTGACTGGACCTCTTGTCATTACTGGACCCTTTCCTGCCACTAAGTTAGATCAAGCAACTGGTCTTGTCATTAAACTGTTACCTCTTGGCTCCAAGCTTCTTGGGTTCAGCATCAACTATTTCTTCCAACAAGCTACCAGTTAACTTCTCAGCAAATACTACTTTGAAATTGAACCTTATAGTTCTGATTTGTCACTACATCCAGCCGTGCTCAAAAGTAGTAGGGAGAGGTGGCCGCAGGGAACTAGCTACAGCTCCGTTATTCGTAGCTGCTGGGTATAAATCAGAGATATATTTTGGCTGCTGTGAGAGACAGCAGTGGAGAGCTAGATGTAATACAGCTCTGCTCAGCCATCTTCTGCTGCTTTCTTGTTTCTTTTTCCTTAAGGCACACAAAATATTTCCAGCAAAAAAGCTTTAAAACCTTGTCAGGCTCCCAAGTCATAACATCGATAAAGCAATTAATTGAATTTTCCAAATGTTTATGTCACCAAACTTTTTTCCATAACTATGAAAGCCTATTCCTTTATTGAAGGAAAAGATATTTTCAGGTAAGCAAAGAAAACCCCAACTAGCTGAAGCTTTCACAAAGAGCAGTAAGAAAACTCATAAAACCCCAAGATAAAACCCAAGAGCTGGC
This sequence comes from Brachypteracias leptosomus, assembly GCA_013401335.1. NCBI lineage: Eukaryota > Metazoa > Chordata > Aves > Coraciiformes > Brachypteraciidae > Brachypteracias > Brachypteracias leptosomus. The sequence goes on from VYZX01015785.1 coordinate 46,920, forward strand.
AAAGCTGCCAGCTAGCCTTCCTTTCATGTCTGGGATATTATTTTCCCAGGAATTGTGCCAACACAGATTTGCTGTGCACCTTATGGCTAGAAGCACAAGCTGGCAGCAGGGGTAGCAGTCCCGAGGGAGAGCTTTCCATCAGCCACGGCACCTCCAGAGATCTGAGCACTGGCCTGGGACACAGACGATGCAGGACACTGACCTTCTCCATGGTCAAATTATTTGTGGTTCCTAATGAAAAGTGACTTCAAGAATTACTTGTTATTATTTTAGCAGTAGCTCTGGCTGGGAGATTTGACTGACAAGGAAGCTTGTTTTCTCAGTCTGAAATAGTTTTTCAAACTGATGAAGTGTTTGCTGACAAAGCTACACTACATTTAAAAGCCCACTTATTCCCATGTTATGCATTATCTATTTCCAAATCACTGTACACATGAGATGTTCCCTACCTATTAATTTAGTATTAAATCAGAACAACTAATAGAAATTGCAACCATGCAGTGGCAGCTCTAACCCTTTTTAGCTGGTGGACTTCCACATAACTTTATGTTCTGGTGTGTTCTTCTGCTCCAGGATGCTGTGGTGTCAGGCAGGCTGCTTCTAAGGGTGTCAGCCACATGTAGCACAGGAGGAAATTAAGATTCAAAGACTTTGCCTTAATGTTCTCTACTATCCCAAAGTAAAAATTGCCCCTGCATCTACTTTAAATATTAATAGTGCCATCCAGTATTTCAAGATCACAGAATCATAAAAAACTGCTACTGCAATGGAATTACATATACCTTTTTTGGAAATAACTTAATTACCAATTATTTTCCATAAATGAATTGAACAGCACTTTGAAGGTTCTAGAAGAAATATATACAACAATTAAGGAAGATTTTCAATAATTTTACCTGCCTATATATAGTCAAAATAGAAGACAAAAAGAAATCCAGAAGTTAAATCATGAATTTTAAAATAACCTTGCTGTATTTTTTTAATACAAGCCATTTTTAATTTTGTGGCATTTATAACATAATAGATGTTAGTTATCAAGTCTTATTAGCATAATAAAGAACTATGACCTGTAGCAGTTGGGAAACTAAATTACTGCCTTTACATTTAAAGTATTACATTGACAAATACATTGACCTTTGTATTGGGTTATGCTTACAGGCTTTAAAAACGCATTATTGTTGGCTTTATTGTCTTTTTAGAGAGAAAGTTTCCTCTGAAAGGTCCACTGAAGGACAAAAGATTGATATAAATGGGGGGTAGGGGGGAATAAATTATTAATACCATGGGATAACTAACACAGCAAGTCTTCCACAATGATAAGACTAGATATTCCCATGGGAACAAATTGAATGTAAGTGAAAAAGCTCTTTTGCCTTTCTGGGAATGCTCACCTGAGAATGGCACCTTGGGTAGTGCTATTTTTTTAAGCTTTACCTTGCACTGACCACAGTCATAATTCATCTCTTTTGGGCTTTGGATACATGCTTTTATGTTTCATTTATTAAGATTATATATAAATTTCTTACAACTGCCTTTTGGAAAGTTTCAAATGGCAACTGGAAGGCCCACCAACACTGCATGGCATCTAAGAGAGAAGTAAAATACAGCAATGCACAAAGTTTTACAGTCTCTAGCACAGGATTTATTGCCTAGCCCCTTATGATATTAATATAACAGAATATATTAGTTCAGTTGGAATCATCTAGTCTGCCTGCCTGACCACTTCAGGATCTAACAGTATTATAACAACAATCATTCCATTATGGTTAAGGTAACAATTACAGTCATTAAAATGTCATATAAGCAAGTGTGAGTTTGAGAACACTAATGATTCACCAAGTCCACCCCCAGTCTTGGTAGCTCATCCTCAGGTATGGAAATTATCAGGATGAATTCGCCATTGAAGGAAATAAAACACCAAAAGTGTTTTACTCTTTTTGTGGGGGATATGAATCTTATTCCTCATTCAGCTTAGAAATTTCTCTCAGTTATGTCTCCATATCAGAAGCAAAAAGCAACGTGAAGAATCATAAGGTTGGGAGATTCTTTGCATCTTTCATGCAGAAAGGAATGAGCTGGACATGATACAAAAAACCCCTTACATTTCTAGCCTGATTCAGTTTCAGCATCCTTGTGGCAGTAGTACCTGTACTCACAGGTACAGGGACAAATCTGCTGAAATTCCTTCCTATATAGGTTTTCAACTAGCCCTTTTCTTCGGCTTGCAAGCAGTGTGCTAACCTGGCTGTTTGCTGACTGATCTGTTAGGAGGATGTTAAACTCACTGTGCATTTTTCACTGCCTGTCTACAGTGTGGCATATTGATTTTACCTTTCCCTGGTTCACTTCTAAAACCTACACAGTCAAAACTGTTACTTATTTGAAGCTTTCTGTTTCTCCAGCCCCGTTCTGACAGATATCTGTGTTCTGACACCATCTGCTATCTTCATATTCCATCATTGAACCACAGGCTAGCACTTCTGCTGTGACAGCTTTTGAGGTGTAAAATACACTTCTCTTGACATCTGCCTCAGCTCATCCATCCTCCACTAAAAAAGGCCTGAGAATATTTTTGAGATGCTTTACATTTTAATTTCTCTATAGGATCCTTCTTCGCTAGAAGGATGCCAACTTTCTGTGGTTTATTGCCTTTCGATTTTGAAGAGAGTTCTTATTTTTTGTATACAAGCTCTGAGTGCAGTAGGCAGGCAGGGAACACCTCATAATGCCAAATTAATGCTGCTTATCCCTGTCTGCTGTCTATAAAAGCACACAGAAACATGCACATGTCCCTTATAGGCATAAGAGGGCTAGATATTCCAACTCTTTTGACTGCAATGACACACTCCAGTTAAAGAAACCATCTGCTCTCCTGAAATGAAAAGGAAAATACAAAGCAAGCTGATTAGATGGGTTATGGTCTACTGGACTAGGAAATGGAAACTAATCTCATCCGAGATTCCACCTCTGCACACAATCGGTCCACCTAGTATCTTCACCTTTAAAGTTTTGATGACATTCACCTGATTTTCTCACAAAAGGATCACAAATTAGTTACTGCTGTAAAAGCACTTTGACAGCTCAGGATCTAAGATGTAGCTCATTCTCCAGCCAGCCTTTTATCAACCACGATGCAACAAAGCCATTCTAGAACCAGGCATGTCTTAAAATGATACCTTACCAAATAAACTAGGTACACCTCTAATCACAGGAGAAGGGAGGGTTGCGACTTTCTTTTTAAACTATATAAAGACTATACAAAATTCAACATAGCCAAACATATGTGGAACATATTAGAATGCTTATGAGTAATAACAACATGAAAGAACACTTAGGAAGGACAAAAAAACTCCTGTTACTAAACAGGTAGTAAAACAGAAAAAGAATCTGAGAGAAAGTAGCAATCAAAACTATAAATATGAAACATGGCTAGGAACTGGCGAAATCCCATCTTTAATCATAAAGAGAATCCACATCACTGAGTGATGTGTTGTTACTTTCCAAATTTGAGTAATGCCATACAACGTAGAGAGGAGCACTCTTAAAATCTTGCAGTAGACAAAACCATAAATCTAAGGGGTTACTGTCATTAAGCACAAGAGTTACTATTGATTCATGTCTTATAGGCTTCTTATAGATCTTCAAGCACATTTAATCATAAATATCTGATAATATGTGTTCACATCTTACCAGAGTTATCACCAATAACGTAGCTTGTAAGAAGTTTTACATTAGTAAGTATATCAATTTCTTCTCACCTCTCTTTTTGAGTCTTCCATTGCTCATTCTTCCCATCCATATCTTTCAGCAATAAACTTACACATATCTTATGGAAAAAAACCCTTTTTTCCTAAGTTCCACATTTGTACTTTTTATTAGTTCTTGTTAAATGTATTTCTGAAGCTTGTGCCAGCCTAATACCCTGTATGTTTATTGTCATACCATCCAAATAATGCCATACCCTTCATCAAGTAAAATAACTGGTTTGTGCCTTTTAGACAGCAGGTCTGCCTACAATAACTCCCAACTGATCTATGTGCACGTGTCTAACTAAAGTACTTCCTAATTTATCTGCTAGTACACTGACAAAAATGCCTTTATCAGCATTTATTCATGAAAGAGACTTCTAAGCAGTTGGTCAAGCTCTCTCATTTTCTGCTATTTTAAAAATCCTTCTTTCCACGAGAAGAGGCCTTTTCCATGAATGATCATAATAAATAAATCTATCAATGCAGTAGTTCAAATTTCTTTCAGTGTCCTGTGAAATGAAGACACAGGTATATCCAGGTCTGCTACCTTATTTATCTTAAGATCCTTCCACAACCATCCACATAGTACTTTATGATGTAACTAAGATTTTTTTTTCTCATATTTCTCAATGAGTGGATAGATCCTTAAGATACTGTAATTATTTTAATAGCTGTTTTGGTTTTGGTATTTCTCTGCAGCACATAATTCATAATTAAACTTGTGCAAAATTATCTGTTATCTCTTATGAAGTAATTATTAGCTGTCTTACCAGTAATTTTATATCAATAATTTTTTTCTTAAAACTTCTTGCTAGAAGCCTGTCTGTACTAATATCCTGCTTTATCTTTTATATCCTACTTTGTATTTTTACCCAATACATAAGCACTACTATATGCATTTAATATTTACCTGTTTACATAAATGATTGTCATTTTTTCATTTACATGTAAGTTTTCAGTTCCATATATAACCCCTTGAAAGGCATTTTTGTTTGCACACATGCACATAACTTTTCAGATAAACATCATAGGGTTTGTTCTGTTTTATCATTTTGCAAAGCAATAGCTTTCTCTCTAACTTTATCTCTAATGTCTTTTAAAAAAGAAAAAGATAGAAGAAAAAAAAAAGATTTGCTTATGCTTTAATTCCAAGAATGAAAGGGCCTATGAGACAAAAGCCTTCTGCAGTTTTACGGGGTATTTAATTTGTTCTGTTTCAGTCCTTTTACAAGGGGAAGCATCACCAATGGAACTACCTATAATTACACTCTGCCAATACTCCATAGATTTATTTTCCTGAGATAAAATGGCAACAGTTAAATTGATAGCTGCAGAACTCTGCTCAGTCCCTGGGGATTTTACTGGGCTGCCCTAGTTCCAAATCCTGTAGTCCAAACCCCTGAACATGTCCTGTTATTACACCTCTCAGACTTTTCTGCTTTCCCCAGAAGGTATAAGCTCACCTCCACACTGCTTAGTGCCATTGCCTCCGCCCAGTGGTCCCCTTACAGTGGCCCCTAAAAAGCCAGGAAACTATCCTGCAGCATCCCATGGACCAGGCTCTCCAGCAACACCCCTGGACTCTCCCACACACACCACTTCCCATCCCATCCTCTCCCCACACACCTTCTTCCTTCTCTCACCTTCTACCTACTTTTTTCTGTTTGCTTCAGAATATGCCCTTTCTGCCCCCTTCTTAATTGTCATCATGGGAAATTAAATATTAGCTTCCTCTTGTAATTCTCTCTTCCTTGCATATCACTGTTCAGAGTAGCACAAATCTTCAATAACTTTAACATTCATAGTTTTCTTATCTTCCCTCCCCCTTCCTTTTGCATCATTTTGCTCTTGAGCTTAACAGTTTAGCAATCTGTACTTTGGTGTGTTCACACTCTCTGTATTAAAGGAAAACTGAATTTTTCATACTCTTCCACTGGATTCAATTTCTCAAGGATTTAATCCCATCTTTTCTATTCTTTATGATGTACTGCTTTTCTTGATGTGTTTAAAAGGAAAAAAAAAAATCCTATTTTGTATTTTCTTTTTCAAGATTGACTGTAATCTTTCTCGGGTCTTTATTCCTCGGTGTAGCTTGTGACAGGTCTTGAAACACCAGTACCATATGTTCTCATATGAGAAAGATCAAAAAGCTCTCCAGCTTGCTTTTTTAATTTTTAATTTTTATTTTTATTTAAAGACTCTTCTTCCCACACAAAGTGGTGCAGTCTTAAAACTGTATTGCCATATTTACCTGAACTGTAAGCAGAGTGATAAAGAACTCTACACCACCCTCTACCTATGAGTCCTGCAATTATATTCTATTGTACAAAGGCACATCTTGCTTTAATATTTAGCACACTCCTTCTGAAAAAAAATTCCCAAATCCATACTTTTTCTTTCACAATTTTCTACAGCCTATTCAAAATCTTTTCCTTTCTTTGCAGTCATATTGATTTATTTTGTAACCCTACTATACTTACAGATCTTTATTCATAATTATCTTACAGATTAATATTTTATTTTTGCCTCCAATTTTTAACCTCGTATTCATCCCCCTCAAACTTCACCTGCTACAAACTTCAGAGGCTTGACAGAAGCAGACTTCTCAAAATCCTGTCCAGCAGTAGGGAATGTTCTGTCTGTCCTCAGCACAAACTGCTCCCTCCTGGGGTGGGCATTTTTGAGCTCTGTGGAAGTTTCTTGGGAAACGAACCCCATATAGAAGTGTCCACTGGTTCCACAAACAAGGGAAGACTTCTTGAAAGTTCAGTCTAAAAAGTTATGACGTTTGCATTTTTTACAATTCCATCCCCTTTCGCTGCACCTTGGAGCACTGAGAGCAAATCACCATGTGCTATGTAATCCCTCCAGCTAGCCTGGATCTGCATGGGTTCAGGATTAAATTGGAATTTAGTACAATGGGTGCTCAGTAATAATAGTATTTTTAAAAAAAAAAAAGATGATAAAACTGGGCCTATGGTCAGCATAAAGATTTCTCACCCTGTCATTTTGCATGCACTATGCTTTCAGAAACTTATTTTCAGTAACACTACTTCCTCCATGATACACTGTACATTATATACATTAATAAGGACATATTCATGCTAGTGGTAGTAAATCAATGAGTATTTAAAGCACAAAATGTGTAACATATAGCTCTAGACTCAAAGGAGATAGGCAGGAAGGAGGAAGATTCTTCTCACATCTCAATACAAGACTGTCTCTCAAAGTCTTGCCTTCATTTGACTAACTGCATTCCCTGAACATAAGTTTATCAGTACTTCAACATGTTTGACAGATGGCACTACGGAAAAGTTCAGTGATTGGGCCTCTCCAGGAATAAAACACTGCAACTTTAACAAGATTATGAAAAAACTGTTTTCATAACAACAAATTAAAATCTCTAATTTTCATTTGCTCCATGTTTTAACCCTGCATTAAATGTAGCACAGAATTTCATTTGCACTGCTAGTAGACCTGAAGCTGTTCAGAGTAATACTTTTTTTTTTATTAAAGGCTAGAAGAAAACCACAGACCACTCACTTTTAATGAGAGACACCTATAAAAGCATACTTTCATTACTGTCTTAACTGACAGATGTTCTTCCCCGAATGCCACCTGGGATCAAAACCATCCAGCTCTTGCAGGGAGTGTTGTACTGGTACATGTGACACTTTGACAAACCACAGGTGGATGTCAAACCTGTAAAGATGTGCATAGTGTCAAACTTCTGCAGCTACATTCAGCTCCCCTTCAACACCGCCAGGCTTTGCCAGGCACTCTTTGTACACCTCTCACTGTGAGATCAGTGTGCATCTAAGTGAGCATAGGTACACCTATGGCATGCAAGGGAGAACAGCACAGAAACACTGGACCTGGCAGAAACCTGTGTTGGGCCTGGGTGGCCCATCAGACCTTCACAGAGCACAGGCTGGTGCTCAAGCTGCTGGCTTGGGTCCAGAAGTGCTGTTGGTAGCCTTGGCAATGATCTACCCTGCATGCATGGGCTGCCAGGACCACCCAGGACAGTGTTTCCACAGTAGGGACAGTGCAGGCAGAGGCATCTTGATCCAGCACACTGACTGAAAAGGAACTAGCAGCTGGATCAGGAACAGAATCCTGACCAGAGGTACTGTGGGATGAAAAGAGCTGGGCAGGGAGGGTGGTCAAGTGATAATGCTTGAAAAATTGAAGGCAAGCGTACACACCCTTATCCTTTTGTAAAACTCAGTAACTGCCTATATCTCCCTTTTCCCTCAGTTCCTTATTTTCCTTCAGCAAAGTCCTTGCAAATATAGAGACTTCTATCCATTTTCCCACAAAAAAAGATTAGCCCCTTAAACATGAGAGCAGGATAACCATCTGTGAGCCAGGGCACATCAAAATCTCTCTTCAACTACAGTCTTGGAGAACCTGGGAAAGGAAATGGGTTCCTCATTCCCAACTAAGTCCAACACAAACGCCATACTTGGCAAGTTGACACCTCCAGCTCCTTAAGATGATAAATGACTTTGGCTTTACAGTGTGTCCTTGATACTTTGGGATTCCAGACTCCATCCTACTGTAACACATTGGCAGGCTTTGGTGATTGAACAGTATATTTGTAACCTTAAAATAGACAGCATTTTAGTGACATTTAGTGTCACCAAAATGAAAAATAATTGCTCACCACTGGCTATAAATTAAGTATGTTTATTTTGCCAAGGGCAATGTTTACTAGAAATCGTAAATAGCAAGTAAGTCAGAAATCACGTAAATCATGATCCTAAGCTAATTAAATTCTGCATCTAATGGACCAAAATTTATTGACAGCTCACTCAAACTAAGAAACACAGTAACTGCATTTGTTGAAAGTAATAAAGTGTTAGGATTTTGGACAGGGGGTCAGTTTGTTTGGGTTGGGTTTTTTTGCAAGCACTTAGAAGGTTATTATAAAATTGCTCTGGGCCACACTGTTAACATACAACAACCAATTACTACTCTTTAATCAGAGAAGACATTCCTATTTATTGGAAAATAACTTACTTGGGCTATTGTTTCCAATTTTTATCCCTGCTTAAGAAACTGAACATTTACTAAATCTTGAAACTTTAGGAAGGCAATAGAGAGATGTTAGTGAGACGTGCCAATTTACTGTCTATTTTCAGTATTTCTGTCCTGTAATTTACAATGAATTAATGTAAATATCTTTGTTATTAAACTAATAGCCTTCACGGTGGGAAAATGCATGTTTAGACTGTGGCTGAGATTAGCCATATGGTTGGCAGATCACAGTTTATTTTTACTTGCAATGCACCCTAACTTCTGACCAATTCATACATTGAGTGGTTTAAGCGTTAAGCCCAAGAACAAAAGCCACAGAAAACAGATATTCTGGCAATAAAAATTATATAAACAAGCCTGAAGGAGAAGGCACATTAATGAAATCAAAGGAAGAAGCTCCACTCTTTTGTGGTAAAGGATAACAATATGAGCAGAGATTAAATAGCAAATGAAAAAGATATAAAAATAAAAAGAGGGTTAAAGGAAGAAAAATGTGCAGCTGACGCACAGCAACATGTTATTTTATGGCACATGCAAAAGGGCATTACTAATAGCTGGGATGCTAAATGCAGGAACTGGAATGTATAACAATGGAGAGTGTATGAGTGAAAAAAGCAGCTGAAAATTCCCAAGGAAACGAGAAGATGTTTCTGAGGTTAGCAATAGCTGAAGAAAAAAGAGATGTCTCACTAGCAGCTGTGCTAATTAGTAAGTTTGAGGATTTGTATAGGACTTCCAGAGGTGGCCTTCAACTCAACTGCAAAGGAGCAAGCAGATTAGCAGCTAATTATCTGAATAGACTTTTATATTAACAGTGATGGCCAGCACAGGAATTGTGTATATCTGCCTTTAATGAAGCTATACAGTTGAGTCACAACTGTGCCCCTCGTGTGTATTTCCTGCACAGTAGGATGGTAAATTCTCTGGGAATGTTTTCTACTGTGTGTGCCTGCAAAAGCTGAGCATGATTGATTTCTTCTCTCAGCTGTATTTTTTATTTCAGCACACTTGCCTCCATTTGGTATGAATTTTAGATCACATCTAAATTACTTGGTACTTTTCTGTAAAAGCAATCATCAAATACTTTAATTCATTGACAATATTTGTCTTCATTAGCCTGAACTGAAGGTGTAAGTCTAACACATTGCCTTTAACAGTGTATGATACAACACTTAGCTCTCTGGCCTGCCTTCTAAATGTTGAGTTCCACCATAAAAAAACCTTTCTATATTTTATTATTCTTACATGCATTCATAGCTGCTTCTTTACTAAAATTACTTCAGAAAAAAGTTCCTGCAATAACATCTTAAATTAGTATGCCTTAAGTCCTGAAAGCAGAAACGCTTCACGTCAACCTAAAGCCTTCACATCACCCTAAACCCCAGGAACCCTTTTCACAATTCTCAACCTAGAACTGCATGACAGACAGCAAGCATCTCACTACCAAGACATACATCAGTGGCCACCAGCCACTACCATTTACAAACTCTGAGAGTAACAAAAAGAAGTATATATGCATAATAAAACATTTATGAATCCTAAAAGAACAGGTCTGTATTCAGTTGTAGCATGTATTTATAGTGTACAGCCACAGACACTTCAGGCCCCCAGGGCCATTTTTCTGTTTATATTCTGTTATCCCAGTGAACAGCAATAGGAAATGCAATTCAGCTGACAAAAAGCTTCCCAATGACTACTTTAAATCTGTCATGCAGTACTTTTGACAAAAACAAATGAGAATCCTAAAGAAACCTATGGGTTAAGCAACCTAACTATTCCCTTCAGACTCAGAGAAATTGAAAAATCAGTTAAAGTATCTCAGACACTGAAAGGTTGCCTTTAAATCACTGTTGATCGAATCAGAGAAACTGAACTTGAACTCCTTTCTTGGACCCTCCTGTGCTGCAAGCACTGCCTTAAGCAGCTGGTTCATGGATGACATACAACTACTCTTAATTCTCCTCCTCCAGACAAACCATGTGAACAGTATCGACATAAGAAAAGCAAAGTATTAAAGAGTTAACTTTGCAGCCTGTGACAAAAATAGTGAGGGGTGTCATCTCACTCTACACTGACTATCAGAGCCAGTATTGCAGGCCTTATTGATCCATCTTCCAAAGCAATTATATACCTAGTAAAATAACTTCAGTTATTCATTAACTATACATGAAACAATACATACACACACTCTATACATGTGATGATTTTTAAACAGAAAATAATCTTTGCTTCCAAACCCCAGACCCCAGCAGAACTACACAGCTCATTTTCAAATTCTCAAGAAAAAAAAGGAGTCATAAGTTCAAGGGGAAAACAGGTAGAAATGAAAGAACATATTTTATTTGCTGGTATCACAATTAGCAGATATAAACTGTACATAGTCAAACAGACAAACGTAAAATTCTGCAGAATGCAAATCCACAGCCTGGAGAGGACTTTTCTTGGAGAGAAATCAGAAGAAAGTAAAATAAAAAATCAGATTAACTTATCAAATTCTTAAAACAGATGAATTTCCTTTGACCCATTTAACTGCAGAAAAGGCCTGGCACTTTGTACAATCCCTTAGGCAAGATCTTGCATTTTCTTCTTTCAAAATTTAAAATAAAACATTCTTCTCTTATTAGTTATTATTATGAATGTATTATGGTTTACCAAAACAACCAGCGTGAATAGAAAATACTCAAACTAAGCAGATGCTAACCCAAGATTCTCAGAAGCATACACAAAGGCTGGAAATTTTACAGGACACTGCAGCAGTAAGATGCTCAAATCTCCCTGAATCAAACCAGAGTTTGGCACACAGTTCCTCTAGATAGCTTTAAAAAAAAATGTGCTGAACAATTGCTAATAGAAAATCTGTTTAAAAACAATCAAGCTGTCCAGAAGTATTTTACAAACTGAAAGGAATGAAATTTAGACAACTTTGACAAGTTCATCGCAAATAATTGCACTCAACTCTACATACCCTATAAATCCTATAAATAAAAGACAAGATCAAACATTTAAAGTGGCTTAACATATGGTTTACCTTTCCAGGACAAATCAAAGAGAGATCAGACCTTCTAAGCCCTCATATCTTTGCTGTACAATGTAGTCCCCTGGGTTACAGAAACTTCTGTCACTGAGTTTCCCATTACTTACGTATTTAGCAAGATATACAAGTTACTCTAGCCATTAAACCTGTCAAAAAAATTTATTACTATAACTGAATTTTATGTTTGCAAAGGATAAAAATAACATTAAGGCAATACTTGTAGAAGATAGGTGAATTTGGTTCTTTAATTCCTGAACTTTGTCTCTGAAGGCAGGTTGTTTAAAATATTCAGAGAGCTTCACAGTAATTTCCAGTCCCCATAGAAATAAGAATTCTTAGTGGAGCTTTCAATTCACTTTTCATGCAAAGCTATTTAATTTTATTATCAAAACATAAAAATTAAAGGCCTTAAAAACATCACATTTAAATAACGTGGCATATATGATTGCTATTCTAGATTTCATTTTGCAATTATTTCATACAGCAATATGCAAAACAAATTAAAATGATGGCACACATCACTTAGTTATATTAGTAAACATTTATAATGCCAGAAATTTCCTTCATATTGCTGTCAAAGATAAAAGGTGGTTAGATCCTTTGTTTAGAAAGCTAATCATAGTAGCAAGTTTCCCACTCTCTTATGCTGCAAAACCATGGAAAGGAACTCCTGCTCCTGCAGATGGGCACCAAGGGTGCTCCAAACATATCTGTGGGCAACTCATATGTGAACTTCAGGGGAACTGGGGAAGGAACACCCAGTGTGGACACAGGGCAACAGCAAAGGAATAAGCGGAGCTTCGCAGGACTTCTGGACTATGGCAGGGACCTCATTGCCAGCTCCTGTACCATTTATACCTACGTAACTAGAGTCTAAAATACCATAAAGAGATTTCAACAGCATTTAAAAATCCACTTTATGCAGACGTGACTACCACCCAGCAGAACGAACAGGAGATGCTGACAAGGATTTAAAACTTCAAATTATTACTCCACAGCAATCTTAAAGAACTATATAACAATTCTCATGTTATTCAAAATTTAAAACCATTTCTATCCATTATTGTCTGAAAAATTAAACTGAAAAATATATAAGAGAAGAGCTACAGGGAAGCTTATTGTCTAAGTAGGTACAATGGTCACCATTTTTGGATTATAATTCCTGGATTGCATGTCTCCATCTCATAACTCTTTGCTGAGAAAAGGTTTTGGTATTATGTATTCTAGGCAGACTTTCCCTGCTGCAAGGAGTGGCCATCGGACAGCAGCAACTAGAACTAACTTTATAGATATATGAAATCTCTGGTAGAGTACTGGAGCTCAACAGACCATGCTTTCCAATCACAGAGGCTCCCCAGAAAGTTTAACAGAGCCCATTGGTCCAGGGGCTCATGGATGGTGTGAGTAACAGGAACGCCACTAATATTGTTCCAACTAAACAACCATCAAACAGTATTTTTTATGCCAGCACTTTGAGATAGATTAGCAGGCTAACCTGCAAGCCTCTCAGGTAGGATGAATTTCTTTTAAGTAAAATATACTTAATTGCATTTAATAATACCTGCTGTCTAGAAGTAACTACCTAGCCAATAATAGCACACAAAGGTTGAGATAATCCTTATCCCTGTATTTAATGGGTTATTACACATTTTCCATCAGTAGCTGGTACATTAATTTACATCTCTGCTGTTCCATTTTATTCTACCTTGCCTCTCACTCTTTCACTTATACTTTTAGCAGTCTTGAGACAGAGACCAAACCTTCTTCAGAAACACAGAAGTAGCCTTCTGCAGCATAATCACCCCCTCTCAAACTCCAGTTAGTTTTACTAAACTTACAACATTTAGTAATTTACAACATTTAGTCACTTCTTCACAGTGAGGGTGACGGAGCCTGGACCAGGCTGCCCAGGGAGGTTGTGGAGTCTCCTTCTCTGGAGACGTTTAAAGCCCGCCTGGACGTGTTCCTGTGAAACTTGGTTTAGGTGATCCTGCTCTGGCAGGGGGATTGGACTAGATGATCTTTCAAGGTCCCTTCCAATCCCTAACATTCTGTGATTCTGTGAAATGTTGTAGTAACTATGTCATAACAAAAGCACAGGCAAGCAGCTCCAGTAAAACAAACTCCAATCGAATGAGTCAGAATTTAGGAACTTGGGCAACTGATAAATGACACAACATCCCCAAGTGAAAAGACCTCCACAACAGTCCCTCAGAAAAAAGAAATAAATACTTGATTGCAGTGATAAGCTTTTTTGTCCCTTGCATCTCACATACACAAATTCACAAAGAATGAAAGAACCCGAATGACAGTGAAATAGTGTATCGGGTTTTATTTTTTACAGAAAACTCCGAAAATCTGTCTTGCCACCATTCATTCTGTTGTCAGATATACAGTACTTTCTTCAGCTGTAATGTACTGCTAACAGAGTTGTCTTCAAAACACTTTTTAGTACACTCATCTGACCAATGAGAGACAGAGAGAAGTACATTTACCTGAGACACTGACATTCTAAGCTATCTTAAATTGTTACCAGTTCTGCCCACACAAGTAGAATCCTTTTCTTATATCCCATCAAATGAAGTTTCAGACCTCAGGTAAGGTCCTCTTTGGATTTTGAGCTGCACAGTTCTATACCAGCTCAATAAAAACAGCTGAAGAACCATTTCTATGTCACTTAAAAAATTATAATAAAAAAAACCCCAAAAACGACACTATTAAAGTTCATTTTGCCCTCTCAAAAATGAAATTATAACTAGCAACACAAAGCAGGAATACTCCATCACTCTAAAGTTAGAGAATGCAATAGAAAGTGATTCACAGATTTGTGAGAAACCCCAAAGTTCTTCTCACGTGCCATTCTGCTCAATGAATTTGAACAGGCTCACTTTGAGACCACTGTCAGTTTGAAGATAACACAGTGTCTGCTTTGTACAAAAACATGTTCCCCAGACCTGGCTTTCAGATTTTAGCCTTTGCATTTTTGTGTGCAAAGACTGTGCTGTCAAAGCTACCAAGTACGTCTTTCAGTCCTCATTTCGTATGTGCAGAACCTTCTCGGCTCAGAATGAGATCCCTGAGTAGTCAATGCTATGAAGCAGTCAGGATCTCCTGGTTTCTTCCTCTCACTTTGAAAGGATGAGAACAGCTGTTCCCATCTCAACAACCACAGTGCAGCTATTTGTTCTCTGAGATCAGAGAACAGAAAGTACTTTTTAAACTTCAACCAGGAGTTCTCTGGAGAGAACAGGCTGCTTTCTGAAGAATAAATTAAGCATTCAATTAAACTCTACAACAGGTAAGTACTGTTCTTATCCTTTGGGGGAAATATGTTCAATGCTATTATTACAATCCCCTGCAAATAACTCCAATAAGTCACATCAAACTGAGGAATTCTCTTCTCAGCTCGGGCAAAATGTTCAATATAAATAACACAGATTTAAGAACTTAGAAAAATGGAGTAAGTGCTTCAGTTATTTTGCAAAATATTAAAAGATGCATAATAGCGGCACTACACCAGACCCTGTTCCACAACTGCATGGCTAGATCAGGCGACACCTCTGTTTCCATAAAGATCCATATGTGCACTGGGGCTTCCCATCCCATTTCTGGTTCTCTGTTTCCCAGAACTACAGATGCATATGCACAAATCCTGAGGTATTGCTAAACACAAAACAATGCTATAGAAATATGGCATTAAAGAATTGATTTGGCTCCATTGATGGAGGATCTAATTTAGGTTAAATGACTATGTCTGTGAAAGTGCTTCAGGATTTATTGTTTTTAGCATGATAACTCATCAACTACAGTTCAGCTTGCAGGAATTTAAGCAGAAAAGTTAATTAACAATAATTTTCAAGCTGCCAAGAGCTGCTATAAGTTCAGTAAGTATACATATGAGCACAACCTAAATAAGTAAATAAAAAGATACTGCTTCCAGACCACTGAGCTTATTACTGAAATTAATTGAACAATATTGACTTGGATATTTTAATCATCTAGAACAGTTAAAGGTAACAGCAGCCTCTGAAAATACAAATATTCCTTTTACTTTCTATTAAAACACTGACCTCAGTGATTTAATTAAGCAGCACATGCATCTCTAGCTTTGATGCTTTTTGAGCAAATATTATGCTGGACAGAAGATACCATGCTGAAAGGAGCTCTCCAAGCTTGACAAGGTAAAACAAAAAGATTAAACCAAAGCATTGAACCAAGTTTTAAGGTTTTCACCTGATTTAGTAAAACTAACAACCTAGTAAGGATGGGAGAAATAAACAAAAAGAGCAAAATTTGTGCCTGAGAATAAGTCTGAAAAAATATCTCATATATTAATAGGGGGAAAAAAAATGTCATGTCACAACATCAAGAAATAAGCTTACATCTATTGTTCAAGAGTTGAAAGTTTCCACTGAACATCTACTTTTTATTACTGTCTATTTCAGACTATTTCTTTGCCTGAAAACCTAAAGATTCTGTGGCCTTAAACACTATTAATGACCTTATTGGGTCCAAGCCTTCTTGAACTGTAATGTTCTTTTAATAAGATCTTATGCAGTGTTTTCATGCAAGCAAATCATTACTACAGAAACAATCCTTTTTCATACTAAGATCCTTTTCACCGTTAAAACAAAGACTAGTGATCAAGAATGGATCAAGAGTAAACAACAAATAACTTATAGTAAGTTCCTCTGAATGAAAGCAAACATCATTTCAGAACACCAAGCAAACAAACAAACAAGAAAGTGTAGTCACTTGGATGGGATTATTAGGATGAGTAAACACCACTTGCGTAAGCATTACAAGACTGTATCCACAAAGCACACTTATTGTCACTTTAAATTAAGCAGGGCACACATGATAGAAAGAAAAAATACACCTATGTATGTGTGTATATAGAATGTACCCATAATCAATATACATACACACACGCATCCCTTTTTTCTCTGGACAGAGCCTCTACTTCCTTGACCTACCCGTGTGTTACAATCAATCTAACAAGTGTATTGCAGAAACAGTATCTTAAATCACAATCACAGCATTACTTTCCTAGTTTCAGTTACCAGCATCTTCAAAATGGGTAAAAGCCTATAAAACAAAGACATGAGCTAGCAGGTGAGAATGGCTTCCAGCTTAGCACAGCTCTTGAAGCAGTGCTACCTGATTTGCCAAAGGGATGTTGGTAATTGGTTGATCCTGCAGGAACCTCTGTAAAGTTGTTCTCTGTTGGAAATCACTTACATCCAGTACCAGGATGGGAAATCCTGCTAATTGGCTACGTTTATTCTGAGAATCCGAGCTGGAGTTGGCAGCCAAAGTAACTGGCAACAAGAATATTGTTAGCTTCAACACTTCCTAAGCTTTCCACCCAGGAAACACTAAAGAGGAGTGTATACAAGCAGCATTTTCAGGATTATCAGCACACACATTTGACTTCTATAGTCAGTGAAAAAGACATCATGCTCATTTTTGACAATCCATTTGGGCATTACCCAGGTTTCTTGTGATTTTTTCCAATGTAAATAAACCACTCAGACCCTTTTTCTGCAAATAATATGCCAAAAGACAAGCTATTACATGCCTTTTTTGCCCTTCAGTGACTGAAGATCTATTGCCTGACTGCAGCACAGGAAACCTGTACTTGTCCTTCTGCACAGACCTATAAGTCTATGCAGGTGGCCGTAGCACCTACAGCCCAAGCCTGACAGACCTAGTCCAGAAGCCACATCCCTACGAACTCCAGGGCTTCACATCACAGCTAGCTTGGGCACCCTGCCTCAGTTACACAGTTGCATAATTTCTGGAACAAAACTTTTTTTTTTTTCCTGGAGGAAATGTGCATCTGCATGAACCTACTCACATAACCATAACAGAATGGAGAAAGGAAGAGTGACAGATGGTTACAAAATGAGAAGGATATGATCAGGAAGAAAGTGCTTCCTTGAGATACAGGTTCTTAGACAGAACTGCTGAGGTAGAATATAAGGTATGAATAATTTTAAACTATCTTTTCCTCCCAGGAGACAGAGTATGCCTGTGGTACAAAGGTGTGACTGCCACAGCTGAGGTGCTGCATTTTATATAGTTACCTCAGATACCAAAACCTCTGAATCCACATCAGCTTGGATTGCAGTGCAGACCAGCGCAGGTGCAAGAGAGTTGTACAGCCATGCAGGACCCCATAACTGTCGCCTCTCTGGGAGCCCTGAGCTGGTCAGGTATACCAAGCTGGGCTGGGAAACACAGCACAGACACAATTTAAGGCCAAAACAGGATTGTGAGGTTTGCCTTAAATTATAATCAGCCACAAGAGCTGTCCAACCTCAGGCACGTATGTTCCCAGCACCCTACCCACTACTCTGGCGAATTCTCTGTCCCTGGACAACTGCGGTCACTTGCCACCACCAAAAGTCATGCAACAGCTTGATTAGGAGCATGAGCCTGGCCACAGAATCTGCATTTAAGATGTCAAGATTAAGGGGATTTCAGTGGGAGTCTACTGAAATCATGCATTTAATCACAACCATTAAGCCAGCAAAATTACATGTCAGTAGGTGTGATAACTGTCAGATGGAGGGGGAAAAAAAGGAAAGAGCACAGATTAAAATTACAGCTTGGGCGTTCTGCTAGAATGATAAAAATATGTGGGATGGAACTGAGAAATGAGCTCCAAAGACGACCTAGGCAAAGAGAAACATATGAAGAATGTAATTTCATATAAATTGAAGACTTGGCAGCTAATTTTCAAGATTGGATAAATTGTCTTTGAGCAACAACTTTTTTTTGTATCATTTCTTTAAAAAATTATTATTAAGAAGTGATGTGGTGGCACTGGTTAGTAACTCACAAGATTATCACACATTTACATGGAAAGTTTTCAAATATTCTTCAGCTTTTCAATGTAAAATACTTTAGATGGATATGTGCAGTCAGACAAAGAGGTCATGGTCATCTGTGCAGATCATACATACAGTGCTATGGCATATATTGGTTTAGAAAGTGTCCTTCAGCTGGCAATACACAGACACGGGCTGCAATGCTTGAAAGAAAGCTATTTGAAAGACCTTTTATGCAGTCACACAGGTTTAGAAAGAGATAAACTTTAAAAAGTATGAATTCACGTATCAGATTCAAAGACTGCAGAAGAGCCTCTTTGGATCAGAAAATGCATCACTCAAAAAATCAGCATTGGTAATGGCATTGCAACTCCTTTTATTCTGTGCAAGCCTTCAAAGGTCCCATACACCCACATCTTCAGAAACAGTCTCAAACCTCTGAACGCTGGAGCATAACAGAAAGCTATATATGGGGAAGCCTTTGTATGTGTGTGAAATTACATAAAGATGATAAAAAGAAGTTAGAGGAAAAGAGGATTGCCAAGGTGAAAAGCAGGCATAGAAAATCAAAAGATAATCCACTTTATTTCTGGCGATTGCCGTATTCATGAATTTCAAGCCAGTTCAGAAAATAATGAAATGCATGATTGCCCAATCCAAGAGTTGCCTTTCTTGTTCTCTCCTACATTAATCACTTCAGTTAATGTCTCTTAGGGCAAATGTAGTTGCTGCAAACTGAAAATTCTTGTGAAAACAAGAACAAATCACACATACAGGTTTTTACGTTTGTTTTTTTTAAAAATCATCACTTAGGGGTGGGTTTTCTGGGTTTGCGTTTTGTTGTTTGGGGTGTTTTTTCCTAACTGCAGAGTCTCCATTCTGCTTGCTCACTGATCCTGTAATTCCTGCACTTGTTGCTGTACAGGCAGACACTCTTAGCTAAGCCCGGATGCAGGAAACAGTTGAAGCATCACAATCAAAAGTGTAAACTTTGAGTAGCCTAACTGCTGGCTTCTTTATGAAAGGACATCAGAAGTATAAGTAGTGTCACATGCTTTAAAAAAAAAGTTAATAGGCTGAAACATTACTCAGAAAGAAAACTTAATTCAAGCACCCAAGTTCCCAGAGGGTACAGGGTTTAAGAGCCCACTCTACACCTCATATTTAGGAGGCTTACAATTCAGCACAGAGCTTTTGGATTACCACACACTTGCACCCAACAAAGCATTCATGTTCTGCTCCTGGAAACACAATCAAAACCAACACACTCCCCAGAAATTTAGCCCAGTCACATAACTATTGGCACATAAGTATTAGCACAAGACTTCTGTTGTTTGTGCTTGAATTTCTTATTCAAGTTTCTGCCCTGGCAGGTGGCTGCAGCCTGCCCATGCCCAAGGAAATGGGATCGCAGTTATCCCATCAGATGTCTTGCTAGGGTCTCAGGTCATCGGTCCCTGTGCACTCCTGCTACAAGGTCAAATGAGTTCACTAAAATAGTTCCAGCTCTTATTCTCAGCTGAAACACGAAGCTTCCAGTGGGCAACTGTTTTACTCCCTTCTGGACAGGAGGCAGAAAGAGTTCAAACCTCTCTTCCACTTTATTCACAAGCTTGTATCAGACATGCCACCAAGAGGACTTGTTCAATCAACAGAAAATCCTAGTAAGCCCAAATATTTTTAACGTCTATTATTTTTGTCACAGTTCATACCTTCCAACCAAAACTGCACAAAATATAAATCACTACTTCATGTATGCGCAGCTGCTCTTGTATATCATGATCAGCCAAATGATCCTCTACAGTAACACCTGCTAACTCTAAACAGTCTAGGAGAAAAATAAAAAAAGGAATAGCACTGCCATGATGTAGATACTTAGCTCCTCCTACCCCTTAAATGAAATAGTCTATTTCTTCATAAAGACACTTTATTTAGTCCAAAGACGAGTATCTTGATATGTAGATAAATCTTGAAAATCCAGAAAGAAGAATGTTTTTTATAAAAGAAAAAAGGCATCACAATAGTGCTGATGAATTTCCTAATCATTATTAGAGAATGACAGTTGTAAAAGGTGCAACAAGCACTGATGACTTAGAGAAACAAAGAGGCGAGGCTATGGAAGGTGGGAAGAGAAGGAAAAGGCAGACAAGAGGGAAAGAAAGGAATGGGAGGGGAAAAAAAAGACAAAAAAGAAAGACAAAAGGGTAAGCAGAAGAAAAACAAGAAAAGCTGACAGCAGGATGCATTATTAGAAGAGGAAAGATGAGAAGGATATGTGTTGGGCAAGAGATCTGCAGTGTACACGCTGTTATGGGGCAACTGCAACAGCATCCCAGACTGGTGATATTCAGAGCTGTTTGGTTTTAGTAAAAGTGAATTAAAAACATCAGCAACACACTTGTATTATTTAAGAGCTTCTTTCAGCTCCTTCTTGCCTTGTTCCCTCAAGTCCAAATCTGGGATAAATTAAATCTTCTGAAGAATATTTCAGCTCTGAAGCATGCTGTCATCTGTTCCCCAGTGGGAATTAGACTTCATTAGCAGACCTGGAGGGCATGCTGTAAGGCATTTCCATTTTTACAGCCTGCTACACAGAGTAGGGATTTGATCAAGGTGAGATCAGCATATGGGAAAGCAGGTTAATGTTGCTGGATGCTTGAGTTCTGTCTGTCCCTGTAATTTCTTTCAGCAATAATGAAGATCTGGGAAACAGTTTTGTGTAATGAATCACAGACACTCATCCTGCTGAAACATCTCTGTAGACCTGAACAGGATATTTTGTGCAAGCTTGAAGAAATTGCTGGAATGTACAAGCTATGGATCAGGCTTTATATGAAAGTAAAGAACTGCAGACAGATGAAAAAATTAAAATACAGAGTCCATCACAGTATCAAGCTGTTTTATTTTTTACCAATGAGACCAACTCCCAGAGAGCAAGACTTTAGTGTGACTTATCAGGATAACACCAGCTATTGAATTGTTATCAGCTATAAGCATGAAATTTTCTTTTCTTTTAGTGAAGTATCAATGTTCAGCAAACCTTTACACCCAAAAGGAACTGATAGGTGGTGCTCAGAACAGCAGATATTAAAATGCTATTGCATTCAAAAGGGGATTTACAAAGCAGAATAATCATTGTTATCACATGCTGCGCATTGCTTGCGCCCACTTGATTTTCCTAAATATAAATGAAACTACAAGAGTTTCCAAGGAGAACATTCAGTTTATCCCACCAACATGAAAAGAGGGATGCATCTGATGATAAAGCACTAGTGTGAGTACGCACATGTACTCATGTTTGGGCTTAGAAATGGAAGGCAACAGCCTTCACCTACAAGAGGTGTCTGAGCACACCAGCCCCATTTGCTAGTTTTAAAAATGTTTTTTTCATTTTTATAGTACCACTATGCCCCAGGCTTAAGAATCTATCAAATAGAAGTTTACACCTTCACAAAGATAGGTAAAGGCTGGAAGAAGTTTGGGTTCTGTCTTCCTTACACACCTTTATAAGTCTGGATAACTAAATACTAGTTTTTCTGAGTAGCTCCCATTTAATATTTGTATTAAGAAGAGAACTACACCCAGCAAATTAAACAAAACATTTCCCAAAGAAACAGATATGGTTATTAGCAACACCAAACTTGACCTAGGTTTAAGATGCATTGGGAACATTTACTTTTATTCTAACTCTAATGCTTGCTATGAACCTGCAACTCATTCTCTTCTAGTGAGATCATCTTTTGTTTTAATGGGGTACTTAGAGAATTAGCTGAATTATGTGACTTATATCCAAAACTATGATCCTGAGCAGTCCTCCTCAACTGCTGCCCAATTGCAAAGGTGCCTACATTCCTCAAGATTGTATCTTAAATTCTCCAGGTGTCTAAAACTCCATTCCTTCAAATGTCCAGAACTGTCAAAGACTGGGCAGTACTATACAGTCTAACGTCTACTTAGATGTTGCTTAGATATGTTTGTAATGTAACAGATGCAGACAGTAAGTTTCTGATAACCAGTAACAACCTGCAGGCAGTAAGTTTCTGATGCACAGACAGTAGGTTTCTGACAAGATTTAAAAAGAAGCCCCTATTCACTGACCAAAACATATATAAAATTAAAACTGGATTTGATAGAGACTAACCAATGGCAATTTTTTGCTAACCACAGAAGATTTTACACACACTACTTCTCATTTGTACCTGCTCGGGAGATTTAATCAGCTGAAGATAGCTAATCAGGCAAAATGAAAATTTAAGATTCATGTCTAAGCCTCTATTTCTAAAAAAAAAAAAAAAAAAAAAAAAAAAATATTTTTTAAAATTTTTTTTTATTTTAAAGAAAACANTGTTTTCAATATTTTCTATCATTTAGAGACAAGACTGCAACCAGCTCAGATCAAGAAAAACAATCAAACAAATGCTATCCCAGAGAAGAAGTGTAAGTGAAAAAAATACTTTGCAAAAAATATGATCACATTTTTAAAAGCTGTGCTTCTACCCTGAAAAATGAATAAAACAACAACACTGTGAGATAACACTGTTTACTGTGTCTAATAAAGCAGCCTGAAGTTTAAGAACAGTGCTACTTGGCAGTCTCACACAATATTCCTGGATTCTGGAAGCTGAAATATCTTTGATCTAGCTCATGCTTTGTCATCACCAATAAGCAGGACACAGTCCACCCTCGTGAGTATATTATGCTCCCTGGGCCCTTCTGGGGTTTATGTTGTTTATTAAAACTGAATGTCTTATTAAATCACCAAATAGTAAGCAATTAGCCAGAGACAATATGAAGAAAAATGGAGAAACAAAGTCTTTAATATATATGTCAAAGCTTTAGGTAGACATATTATGGCCCTTGGGACATAGCTTTGAAAAATTTAATTATCATTCATAAGTCTAGATTCACATGTTTGTTTCTAGAATCGAGATCATTCAAAGGTCACTTGTGAAATCATCATGGAGCATATATCTCATTACAGTCTGTGACACCAGTTATGCTTTCCCACTAAACCTGGGAAAAAGAAAATATACCCCAAAGAACAGCAAGGTAATAAAATCTGACAATCTGACAATAAGAGAAAATTTATCATTTAAAAAAAAAAAAATCTAATAATGGCTCCTAGCACTTTTTAATCACAGCTACTGAACTGTTGCATCCTGAGGAACATGGCTTGTTTTAATTATTTATTGGGAGTTGATGGTTTATTTGGAAGAAAATGCAATTATATCCTGACACTTTAATCACTATCAGTTTGTTTTGTTCACCTGCTACTGCTAAGAGGAAGGTTACCTTCCTGTGGAAATTCTGACATTTCTATAATTGGTTTTGCAACTCTTCGAAGAGACTGAAAGTATTCATATTATTAAATTTGTGCAAAAATTAGAGTTAAGATATTATTAAGATTGATAGCTAATAAACCAAATAAGATGAACCTCAGATTAAATTTCTTTTCTCCTTTCCTGCTAGACACACACTATGTATAGCCTTTGGGAAGCAAAATCTCCACTAACATCAAAGGTGGAAATCAAGCACAGCCCCTTAAAAGACCCATTCAAATAGCACCAATATTCAGAAAAAAAGTTTAGGAAAGAAAAAATTAAATAAAACAAAAAGCAAAGACTAACAAAGTAAAAGCTCATAGGATGGGTAAGGACTCTGCTCCACTTAAGTCAAAGGGAATTCTGCTAAATTCAGCCTTCAGGTTAGAGGTTTGTTCTTGTCAATTGATCAAAACCAGGAAAAATAAATGACCTTCTCAAAAATGCTGTGGAAAGCTTTGTCTAGTTTCAGTATTCAGAGTATTTCAGAATATTCAGTAAAATATTCACACAGCTGTAAGCAGTCAAATTAAATATTTACCTTCAAGATCAAGTGAACTCAACAGAAATTCTAATGTTGTCTATACATAACCACACAACGAACCTGCTGACCATCCTTCAAGGAGCACTACACATGTAGCTGCAAAATTGGAAAGAGAGGAAAGGGAAACAGTATAAGCAGTGGGACTAGATCATAACAACGTTGTTTGTATTAATTCAGCACGCATACAACTGTTTTTTCATCTTTCTATTATGCTGTCCAGGGACTTTAATAAACACGAAGTTACTCTACAAACGAGAGGCAATCCTGGTTATTATCAAATCACTCCTAAGTGACCTGAGCATGGCTTGGTCATCACCAGGCCCAAGCTTCACACCACAGTTTAAAGCAGAACTGATGCTCTGGCTTGGTGCTGAATGAGTGGTTACACAGTTCCTGGACAGCACGGAGCGAGCTCAGGCTTTTCCAACCTTGAAGATAAAAAAAACCCCAACAATTCTATTTCCTACTCACCCTACACTGGGGTTTCCATAAAGACCTCCACACTCTCTGAAGAGCACAGAAAGCTTGCAGGGGCAAGAGAAGCAGATAGCAAATGCCAGGCACTTGGCACCACACCGAAGAACAAGGACACACAAGTAAACATTAAAACACCTAATTGCTTATTTCTACCAGAGCCATGCTATGTAGCCTTAAAGGCTTACCCGTGTCAACCAACAAGGCAAAAAATAATCCAGGGTTGCAGGAAATTGTATGGTCCAGATGCTCAAACAAAGCCTCGCTTCCCAAAAGCAGACACTGTTTGGACAGTCAGCAGTTATGTCAAATATAGCAAAATGGAGAGTGACTTTAAGTTCTCTATATAGGAATTGCAGATTACAGAGGAAAACACACATTGGTGAATCTGTCAACAACAGAGCCCCCCATGTCAACCCAAACAGTATGAACCACTCAAAGAGAACTGATTTAAAACTCACTTATCAAATACTCAAGCAGCAACAGGTAATTCAAGGAGAAAAATACACTTGCTCAAATTATTCCCCCCCGCTCATGACCACCTCACTTTGTGCCCTCCAAGTTTGGGTGCTATAGAACACATTTATTAACTTTTCTTCTCCCTGCTGTTGCCAAAGCACACCAAGGTTGATGGAGTTACTCAGCACCTCTGATGCAGCCAGCAGAACATCTGACTTTAAAACACAGATGCTTTAACAAAGCAAGAATCAAATTGCTTAAGAAATAGCAACAAGAATTGTTTTCAAAGTGTCACAGTTAGTAGATGACAATGACAACTCTGCTCTTCGCTTCCTATAAGGGCAGAAACTAACAAGGACTTGAGCAATTGCAGAATCCAAGTTCAGTCATGGAATTAGACAATACCTCACAAAAAAACATCAACAAGTTGTTGAAACAGGATCTCACAAAATTGATAAATACTGATCTTTGAGTCCTTTTATTGGGGGGGGGGAAGCCTTCCTCTGATTGCCATGTGAATTCCTCAAACTACTTCTCTGTTTTCTCTGGCTCACATTTGAGACCTGAACCACAGGAACCTTTGCATTCAGTCCCAATGCTGCATGAATCTTCTGGGAAGAAAAACAAACAGACAAAACCCAAACAAAACAAAAATAGCCCAACTCCACACACACAAAGGAAAGCAACTCCTTTAAGCAAACTCAGCACCTTTTTCAATATTAAGTGTACTAAATGCCTAATTTAGGATGTTAATCCCCCCTTCCTAGTCAAGAGAGAGTGTGTAGTTTCCTAAAAGGGAGACCTGACACACTGACATAACACTTATGTCTCCGCCATCCTAGACCTGACTCACTTGCAAACAACCTGTTCAGGTGAATTACAGGATTCCACTCACTAGCTTTCTAGTCCTCATGCAAATAAAAAGCATCAGGTCTTCTTACCACATGCACTACAAGCATTGTAAATGTGCACAGCTGATAAACTTCATAAATTACAAAGTGATTCTTAAAAGCTAAGTTAGCCTAGGAGGTGGATGGCTTTCCACTCAATAACAGTTCTTTCTTGAGGAAAATAAGAGTATCTTTAGCACACATCACAGCCACCCCTTGCATTTGAAAACATGATTTGAAATATACTGCAGGTCTTTATGGAAACCCCAGTGTAGGGTGAGTAGGAAATCAAAATGGGGTTGGTTTTTTTTATCCGATTTACTCAGTCACATAAATCTTGTGCCCTCGGACTTAATCTAAATCTGTTCTAAGACTTGCTTTATCTTTTAGCTTCATTTTTTCATTCTACCTTTTCATTTCTGAAGATGGCTTTATAATCTACTTTATTATTGCTCTTATTAGACAAGACTAATGTATTCCCAGATGCAGGTCATTTCTTACAATCTGCTTTTAGTATTTCTGGGCCACCAGTTCTTGATGTGATACAGCGAGCTCAGAAGACAGACATGAGGTGCAGTCAAGCAAAATATCCTGACATGGGAAAGACAGACATTTTCTAAACTAAATATTGTTATTGTACTATGCCTGGTGCAAACCACTACATCTCATTCCAGCAAATATTGATACATATTCATTTGCCTGATTTAGATGAAAGGTTCTCATAGAAGCTTATTATTTCCTCTGTTTGCTAATGCACTAAAACATGAAAAATGTTTAATCTTATTCCCAGCTGAACAGTATGAAATAGCTGGGTCATTCACCTGCATGCTGTTCCTTAATTACGTAGCTCTTGGTACTCCCACTGAAAGAATACATTCCATTATCACCCGAGAAGCAAACTGCTGAAATAGCACACACTGAGCAACTCCAGCAAAAAGGATTTCCAATCTGATTTGAGCTTTAATTTAAAACTGAGATCAGAAAAACAGGGGTAGACGCAGGGATACACACTGAAAGAGGAGAAGCCAAATCCATATTCTACAATATGGTTCTCTGTCTACAGATGATGACATGTACTTTTAGTCTAAATATTCTCACACTATAAAATGGACTATGAAGTTATTAATTCCACTAATTTTTTATATATATACAGTGCCTTCTAACACCTATTTAACTGTTTAATATAATTGCAACATGAGATGATCAAATGGTTAACTGAATGCAAAGTGTAAGGCTGGAAACTAAAGAAAGTACTTGTAAAAAGTGAATTGACAAGAGGGTGTTTATTTGTACAACTATTAATATTTTAGATGTCTATTACACCAACAACTGTGAACAACTGACCTGTTTCAAAGACACAAAACAGCTCACATGTGAAAAATTTCTAACATGACCCTTTTTGCATCATTTTTTTAAACATGACACCGCTCACACCTGTGAAGTTATACTATCATACCATAAACAAAAGAATAATCAAGATACTGATCACTACCAGAAACAGAATACAGTCAGAATCTTAAATCCAGCCATTAATCTCCTAAAGTTAAACTTTGTTCCTGAATTCTTTGATCCAAAGCTATTCTTGCAACATTTTTGGTGCAGTTCAAAGTCAAAGAAGGATAAGACTTATTTTCTAGAGGTACTTCAAAGTTAGCCCAAGTTTGTTGAAATCTCAAGAGATCAGTGCCTCTTTTTATTTTCCCTTTTTAATCAGCACGATGATAATTTCAGTCCCTCATGTTTAACAGATCACTTCCCTGCAGTTGTCAGCCACATTTTGTTTTTAATATTCTCATATGGAATGAACTTTTCTTCTACCTTTCTTGAATTGAACAAATCCAGAACATCTAAAGGGCACGTGTATTTTCACCTTGAATTTGCCTTCATATTAATGCATCTGTATTTTGCTGTAACAAACATCTGGGACAACTTCAGGCAGCCTGTCAAAAATATGGTAGTCCATATGGCAGAACAAATGCCAGGAGAGAAAAATAAACTCTCTTGTTATTGCCATTTAGTTTTACTTGTAGCTAAATGAGAAAATAACAAAAGGTGTTTCTAGAGCCAGCAGCCTGATTTGTTGACACTGTGTGCCTCCAAGCCAGAAAACACAAAACCAGCTCTCCTCTTGCCCTAATCACCTTACACTGATAAAGGGCTGCAAAAATACCATTTCCTTAAAAGATATGATGCACAACCAAGCCAAATAATTACTATTACAAGCTACATTCTTTAAAAAGAAGCTGAAATCTAAACTACATGATATACTGAGTAAAAGACAGCTGCCTTTAGGCCTCTATTGAACAAGAACATGCAGGTCTGGAATGCAATTTATGCATTTTGCAGTGAGTGTACCTTATTCAAAGCTCAGAAAATCCAGTAAGTAGGCATGGGAGCCCAGGTCTTCCCAGCTGCACATAAGTATCCTCACAACCAGTCACACTTCCTCCTAGGCTGGGGTGTGCTTTACCTAAAACAGTCAATTCTGCTCTGAGAAGACATTTCACCTTGCTAAAAATCTTACCCATGCTACATGAGCACCACATGTATTAATTAATATACCAAAGCAAATGGGGATGGTAATAATCCACATTATCACCACTTACTTAACTCAGTAAAACATTAGGTTACACTAAAAGAATGCAACACACCAACTTGCTACCTTTTTTTCTAATTAAACGTAATGCCTCAAAATCACTATTAATGTGCATAAAATAGAAAAATCAGTTTTGTTCACAAGTCTATGTTACAGGTGCCTAGTCCATTAAATCACAGTAATGTCCTACACACAGACTACAGAAAAATAATTTACTGAGAGTGGTAATCCCAAGAAGGGTAAGCAGCTCACAGACACTAGATTTCTCCATTGTGACAATTGTTATGTGAGAGTTATAGCTATAACAGATCTAGCTAAATTCTCTAGATAAAGAGACATGGTGAGAACATATCAGACAGCCCAGAACAAGGAGCTCCGTAAGACAAATCACTGAAGGAACTCCCATGCTTGGAAACATCTTCAAGACATAATTTCACCATTAGTCCCCTTATGAGAGGGGATTAAGAAGTAGCTGCTGATTTTCTTTGGTTACAGATGACTGCAGATAACTATCTTTGCTGAGCTAGTTTCCCTATAGGAGAGAGAAAAAAAAAAAAGCAAGAATTGCATCAGAAGATAGAACTTTCCCATTTCCCTGTTTCCTAACACGTAGGAATCATTCCCTGTAGGTCATGAACAAAGAGGAAGGCTGAAGGCAGGCTTCTGTAATACAATCATGCCAATCATATTCCCATTTCAACTTAAAGCAGCAAGAATTCAGTGTCTCTTTATTGACAGTCAAGACCTGACTAGATAGTGAAATTTTACCTCGATCACTTCTCAAGTTTGACTCTTACTTGCTGTAAATATTTTCCTGCACGATGCAAGTACTGGTAAAATAATACAATGCTACTACACTTCTCAGAGTATACTTCTAAGACTTACTAGAATAGTGCCATTGGCATAGCTGGGTCCCTCACTAGAGGCAACTGTGCACATTATTATCTTGTAGTGGAAGCAGAAGTTTCAATGTTCATGGTATTTTATGCAAGAAATTTCATAGTTACAGAAAGCAATCAGTAGACTTCTTTCCTTAAAAGGTTTTATAAGCATTGTATATGCCTCAGAAGAAATCATGCTGTATCTTATGTCGCATTTTTATGTAATGTTATGGCAACAACTGTTTAATACTCCTCAAAATAAAATAAAAACTTCTAAATATCCTCAAGCACAATTTAAAAGTTGAAAATTCCAATACTAAGGAAAAAAATGTTTGGTACTCAAACTATACAGGTAACAAAGTAGCTGATTTTTCAGCAGATTCCCAAAATGACATTTTGAACAAAATGAAAGCATAAATCTTGATTGGATTACTTCTATCACTGACCTTTCAACCTTCCTGAGCTTCTTTGTGGATTTATTAAAGGATTTTTCTTCCCAGGCTTCAACTACAGACTTAAGCAGGTGCAGCATTAATTGAATTTCTGATGTGCAACCTCCAGCTAGCCAGCCATACAGATTTGTTTGTCAGTCTCACCCTCCTGCTGAAACCAAACAAGCCCACCTGTTCAGGACTATCTGTGGGGCGTAGGAAAACAAAGCATCAGGTCATGAATGAATCCTCTTTCTTTGGACAAATCTCTAAGGAAAAAGGCTCCACGTGCTGACTCGGCACCAGGAAGGCAGTGGCTGATCTAGAGAACGTTTCCATCAGCAGGAGCTACAGATCTGCTCCCACCTCCATTTTGCTTTCCATTTTTCCAGTTCCTCTCTCCATGTCTCACATCTCTCCCGGGCTTATTGAGGCATGACTGGATCAAGCTCACCCCTCCCATTAACCCCATTAGAGACTTACAAAAGGCAGGCCGAGGTTCATCTGCCCAAAATAGGAAGACAACCAAAAAGAAATTTGGAACCACAAACTAGAAGCCCCTGCTCCATGATAGTGGCTGCTCCAGACTGCTCTCTGTGAGCAGGGCAGAGTCCAGAGCATCATTCAGAAGGCAGTGGGGGCCAGCTGAAAATCAGCTCTGTTTCTTCACAATTTAAGTACAGGTCATCCTCAAGCAACCAGCCTGAAAGTCGTGGCTGGCACCTAATCAAGCCAGAAATTGCTTCCCTGGTGTCAGCTCAGATGGAAAAAGGAGCCTGCATGTCATCAACCCAAACAGCTAACTGGAGCTATATTTCTGCACAATGGCAACTTTTAAGTAATACACAAACTGAACAGCATGGGTCCAAAAATTTTGTCCTGTAGGATTTTCTCAGGGGATTTTCACTAGACTAGGAGAAAATCCCATCTATAAAAATTATGTTTACTGCATGAAATAAAGTTAGTATGAGATACTTCGCACATCCTCCAGATACTGAAAAGGGTATTCAGAACAACTTTGCTGAGGAAATAAAGGAAAACCAATTGTAGGAAAGGAGATGTTGTAAACCAACATTTACACATGAATCATTAACACATTAAAGACACATTGAACTCTGGAAATGCCTGAATCCCACATGAGACACTTTTGAAACTGCTGCAATACTGTTCAATGTACTGCAACAGTCAAATAAGTAATACATTGCTATTTTATATAAGAAAGGGAACAAGATAAGGTGAATGATAGTATAAAGTCATCATAGAAATCAAACTTATACTCAAGTGGTATATTGCATTCACTTGAAGATTCTTCATTTCAAAAGGAACAGATGATAGCTGATTAATTCAGGAGACAGGTGATAGATGTGATTAGAAGTGCTCAGTCTCTATACCCAAGCTATAGGGCAAGGAAAAGATTCTCAAACAAATAATAAACCGACAGAAAATATAATATATTATTAATTCCTGTTCAACTTTTCTTGCAAAAGATGACCTCTTAGACCAGTAAAAAAGGGAAAATTTCAAATTCCTACTTATCATCCCTTCTTCCCTACATAAGACAATTAGTCCATGATATCTGTTGCTACAAAGTTATGACCTAAATGACAAGAGCAGAATAAATAAGTGGTCAAAGTGAATTTTTGTAATCAGTCAGGAGCAATGAAACAGAAACCAATCAGTGACTAGCGAGGTCAGCCTTGACACCTCATCTGATTAGGGAAGAAACTTTCTTCTGGCTTTTCAAGGAATGTTTTTTGAACCTTCTTTTCCTGTTTCATTTTTGCTTTTCTTTCTCTCTCATCTCCTATTTAAGGCAGTACTTGGAGATGACAAATTCCAACACTCAAGTTTTAGTTAAGAAGCCCAAACATCATAAAGGATGTTCTTAACTTTACTATCTTTCCAAACATTGATTTAGCACATAGATACACATGTATACACACACACTCTGGATTTAGGGGCTATAGACATACTACCAGTTTCCACTAGTATTAAGATTACAGCGGGCAGGTGGGATATCTTCTTATGGAGAACATTTCATTTAACACACAATGATAATTTTACAGTGGGCACTGCATGTAAAGGAAATTTTATTTAGTGATGAAGCATATTTACCATAAGCACTCTTTTTGCACACTTCTCTTTTTCCCCAGAGATAATTTCTTCAAGCATCTCTTTAAAGCAGAGATCCATCAATGGATGGAAGCCATTCTGCTACAAAATGGCATCTAGAAAGTAGAGCAATGAAGCTGAATTTTTAAAACAAGGGAAACTAGACTGCACTTTCTTTAAAGATTTCATTTAACACCTATTCAGCTGTTTAATCTTGAACACATCTTGCTCTCTCTTCAGAAGAGCATGCTCCACTTCAACTTCTCACTACAATGTATTATCAAATTATCCATCTTTTTTCAGTTCAACTGTTTTTCAATTGAAAGTGATTATCTACATTTCCTTTCATTTTGATTTTCTTTTTTTTTTCTTTCTGATGGCTCATTATTCCCCTAGTTTGCATATGAAATCAGCCTTCCTTTTAAAGTGGGAATTATCTCTGCTTCCCAAGGAGGACAGAGTGCTCAGCCTGTAATGAACTTTATATGAACTACATAGAATAAGACAGTATGGAGCAGCAGGATTTAGAACATAAATATACCTATACACATTATTTGAGGTGAAATGTAACAAAGGTATTTGAAGTATTAATAACTGTGAAATGAAACTGAATGAACTACTTCTAAGAAAACTGCCAATCTGACAGCACAAACAGGCTTTGATTATGTCAATCACAGTGAAGTACCTTCTGGAAGTCAGGTGGGTGGGCAGGCTATTAACCAGTGCTCCTGCCTGCCTGGTTTTCCACTAGGCTACTCTGCTGCCCAGCAAGGAGCAGAATAAAGCAAAAAGCCATAAAGCCAGTCTCAGAGGAGTATTTTCCTGCATGCTTTAAAGTGTTATGACCTAGAAGCTGGCCCTAATAGTAACCTTCCTAACCTAAAAGCAGAACTGGTAGAGAGGAAGCATGTACTGCCAGAATTGTGAACTATACATTGGCTGCATGAAGCCAAGAAGGTACCTGGACACCTTGATAAGTTGTTTGACTTTTAAATACCCTAATATAACATCTTCAGACACACTCAATAACATCTAACCAGCTTTTATGAAAGACTGATTAAACCCAAAAGCCCAAGGAAGAGGGAGATCAGCATCTGCTCTGTGGATACCTACAGGACAGTTGCTTGTCAGATTGCAGCAAGGCTGCACCTCGTGCTCAGCAACTGCACGAGCCAGACCAGCAGCAGGGCACAGATGATGGGCTGCCACTTCCTAAGGGACAGGGAGCTGAGCAGGATGTATTTCAGCTCTGTCCTGGGTCCCTGGGCAGGGGCTGTGGGTGGAGGTCACCGATGAGGCTGGTCAGGGCCATTGGAGACCTGACACTCACTTCAGGAGCAATGCCTTCCTCCACATCTTCATTACACTCTCTCTCTCCAGCAGCAGGTGCTCAAGAACCAACTTGAGCACCTGCTGAGCCCTCCTTGAAGAGTGCCTCACCCCATCAGTGCACCCACACAACCCTCCAGCCTAGGGCAGCAGAAGTGATCACTCTGTGCTTGGCTGGGGCAGTAGAGGGTGCCGTGGTCAGGTACAGGGAAATGCTGACACATGCCTAAAGGACTAATAAACAACAAAACCAAAGAACACACACAAACCAACCTAGAACAAACTAGAATCCCAGATGAATTTTCTCAGCTTCTTCTTGAAGACAAGCTAATGATATTACAGCAGGTAGACAGACAGACACAGCTCACATGTATCACCAAGACAGAACTTTTTAGAGTCAGTACCAAGTCCAACCAAGGGCACATGACAATTATTCATTACTTCCAAATATGTAATTTTGCATAGGATCAAACAGTTCTGTTCTCCCTCCCCCTCCCAAAGATTTACCATTACCTCAGTCATTTGTGTTTACAGACTTTTTCCACTAATGAATTCATTTTTCTTCCGCTTCATTGGTATGATTTCTGATTTATAAGTACATTTTGAGCTCTATGAATTACTGTTTTCCATCCATTTAATATGCACTAGCTCACTGTACGTTTGCTTATTTTCTTAGCTAAAATGCCAGATGGTAGCAAGTCAAATGCTCTAAATACTTCCATTGCATTAATTACACTACAGTTACAAACCAAATGTGTTATCTCATCAGAAGAGATAAAGAGAGTTTAAGAAAATCTATTGTCTATAAATGCATGCCAATTGGCATTCATTATCTTATAACTTCTTTTAATTTTGTATTAATTGAGTCTTGTATCAGCCTCTTCATTATCTTGCCTGAGTTAATATTGGTCTGACAAGCCTATAATTATCCTGGTCATTGAATTTACCCATATTAAATACAGCACAGCATTATCTTATTTGCAATCCTCTGGAACCTACCTACTATTCTGAAACTTATTGAAAATCAGAGTTTTATTAATTTATTCCTACTGTATATTTAATTGTGTGGTAAGTAGTCACAATTCAACTTGTAAGTCATTTTCTTTATTTTAATAGGTATTTATAAAATCCCACATACACCTCAATTAGTTCTTTTAGTGAGACACTGCCTTCTCCCCCACTTTAATAGTTGGTAGTTTCATTGCGGTTTTACTCATATAATTGTGTAAGTACCTTCTTCGGTCACTAAAAACCATAAGCTACTGTCTTTATCTGGTTTTACCCTAAATTAGCAGAACACTTGAGCTTATGCACTGTTTCAATCACACAATGCAAGAAATTAAGTTCATTAATTATCTTTTCAAGGACTGTAAGTGTATTTAAAGATGAAGAAAAAGATCAGTTCCTCGTATATAAACTTGCTTCCTTGAAAATAAGCACATGTCAAGGGCCTTTGATATACCAAGAAGTCACAACCATAAGTTATTTAAGCTTCCCCTGCCATCTGTATAAAACTATGACAAGGAAAAAAAAACAACCAAAAATATTTCCTTTCAAATTCTCACAGAACCTTTTTTTTGCACTCCTTTTCAGCAGGAGCTAAAGGTCTTCCATTAGCTAGATTAAATCAAGAACTGTTTTAAAATTTTGTTGAAACTTTGATAAAAAACTGTGAACATGTATCCTAATTGCTTTGAATGTGTTAACAAATAATAACATTCCATTCTTAAGCAGAAAAGAAAGAGAAAAAAGTCTAAGAAATACTCAAGTATTACTCTACCAGTTTTCAAACTAGCTAAAGTTATAACTATGATTCTGATCTAGTTTAATTTGGACTGATTCCTAACTGAGCTTATCAAGATAGTAACCTAAATACAACACCAAACATTTATTAAAAGAGATCTTTCTGCCTTTGCAATCAAAGTTACAAATAACAAAGAGAATTTGCTTGTGAGAAAAGAACAAAGCAGAATAAAAACTTTTGGAATTTTTTCAAATTTAAAAGTTAACTTTACCATCAAATGCATCAAATCTTTGCACTCAAAACCAAAGGTTAGTATATATTTGAACACAAAGCTTCCCATTTATCTAGTATAGACAATTCAGCATAGACATTGCAGCATAAAACCTAGACTCTATTTTATGGCATTTTGTCTCACTTTCCCTACTTTCTACTTAATATGACTGATTTCGCTTATTTAGGAGGCAGTTCACATTTCTTCCATTTTTGCTATATCCTCTTTATAGGTTCACTTAAGAGACCCACTATTGTCTAACAATAACTCTTCTCAATATCCCAGAAGATCAGGCTCTCTACTGCAAAACACTGTTTACAAAACATTTTTGGCACTCGGAAAGAATTAGAAGTTCTCATTTAAATTTTATGACACAGAAGCCAGAAGCAGCATTAAAATTTTTAGGTCTAGAAGGGACATCCAAATGCCATCACAAATTCTAATCATATGCTGCTGGGACATCTAGTCTTGTAAGCGCAAGTGTCTTTTGGCAAGGAGAAAATCCTTTCAGTAAACATCAAAAACTTGTTTTTACATCTGGTGTTTCCAATTGGAGGGTCACATTTTGGCTCCTCTCACTCATTTTCTTGCTTACCTTGACCTAAGTCGTGGGAAAAATGCTGATACATCTCTGCCTC
The DNA here is from genome assembly GCA_013401335.1 of Brachypteracias leptosomus. Lineage (NCBI taxonomy): Eukaryota > Metazoa > Chordata > Aves > Coraciiformes > Brachypteraciidae > Brachypteracias > Brachypteracias leptosomus. The sequence goes on from VYZX01015785.1 coordinate 83,272, forward strand.
TTGACCACACAAGAAAACACAAAGAACAAAACCACTGCCATACACCAACACAGTTCACTCAGAGACTACATCCAAATTTTTAACCAGCTAGAAAATGCTACTATGAAGTACACACCAGCTGGAATTTAGAGTAGTCTCTATGTCTTGGTTCAGGGAAGCACTTCAGCAAGTGCTTAGGACCAGCCTCATCTCTGAACAGCTTTATTTCAGAATCTTTGTAACACACAGACTTCAAAGCAGCATGCCCCACCACACACACCATTGCTCAGTCTTCTAGCAAAACATGTTTTAATTTCAGCACTAATACTTTTAATAGATTATAGACACACGCATGTACCTAACCTGTACATCAACGGGTATCTGTGTCCTCAGGACCTCCCAGCTCAGGTGCAGGTTTCAGCTGGGGCATTTTCCTTGTGTGTCAGGATTGGAGGACTAGGAGTAACACCCGAGAGGAGCATCACTTGTCATAATCCAGGTTGAGAACCAGCTCTTTGGTGCTACTGTTGTTAAATCACTTCTGGATTTTCTCCCCTTGCAAAGTGTTTTTCATTGCCCTTCAGCAACCACCACCACCACAAGCACATTCTATTTTACTGCTACTTTTAACAGAGATATCAGCTTTCATCCTAAACTGCTTTTTACCCTCCACTCATCTGGACAACATGGAAAGGTTTTGTTCTGTGACATGAATCAAAGCTAATATTAACCATTATATTTTTCTTCAGTATCCTGAACTTGCTTCTTCCTGGATTTTGACTTAACATTTGCAATAAACACTTCTGTCAGTTTTCTATTAATATTAAAATGTCCATAGTATTTGTCTCAAGTATAGCAAGAATTAAACATGCATTTTGCTCATTTCTGTGAAGTTCCTACAACAGTAACTATTCCAACTACTCCCTGCAGCACAAAACACACCATAAATGCTGCGTTGTTAACATCTTTTTTTATCCCACACCTCAGTCTGTTGTGTTTTTCTCAAATCCTAAGGTCCTAAACTTCATGTGATTACATAAGTTCAAGCTGATTTATTTTTGTTTCCCTTTTTTTCAAGTATATTTGCAGTTCTGTGGTTGCTGAAAAAATTTCAAAACTCAATTTGGATGTTCCCAGACACTCCTCTATACACACACAGCCTTTCAAATTATCTGTTATATCACCTGAAAAATGCTAGAGTGAATTTCATAACTGGAGAACCTTAAAAGAAAGAGCACAGGTTTATCTTGCTGAAAGTCCTTAAGCACAGCAACCAGCCCCAAAGTTTGATTTTGTCCGGCCAAGGAGAGTAGATATACACACAGCACTCAATGTTTAAGAGGAGCTGACAGCTGAGCACCTTGTAAACATTGAACTTAAATATCTGGGTTTGCATGCTGGAAACAGGATGTTCTCCAATCACACCTGCTGCAGACAAAATGCTATTACACAGCTAAATGTATATGACATTTCCCCCCATGTTTATGGTTTTCTTAGCACAAAAGGGGAAAGAAAAAAAAAAGAAGTATTTTCTCCTTTCAGGAATACTACTATAATAGCAGATGCAAGAAAAACTTATGTGTATTCCAGGTCTATAAATCTTGACTAATATGTACCATGACTCCATATTACAATGTATAATTTTATAGAGTTCTTCCTATGCAAAAGATGCTTTTTTTTCTTGTTGATCTCAGACTCATTGCAGCTAATTTTATTACACATTCTAGTGGTTAAACCTCGAGTCACAAGGTGCTGCTTCAATTTCATTAACGCCAAAGTGCCTCAGGGGTTTGTTCAGCACCAGTAATACCAGATTTGCCAGGAGCTTAATGGTCAAAAACATTTTCCAGGGTAGGCCAGGGACTTCACATCAAGAGCACTACATGAGGTGAACTCTTCCTCTCATTTAGGCTTAGTAGCAATTATAAAGCCATAAAAGTAATATGTCCTTTTTTGCCTAATATTCACAATACGTGAGAGACTGGAAAAAAGAGGGGAGTGTCAAGCCACGAAGGAAAATAAAACCCTTGTTTGATTTTCTTGCATTACCTGTTTTGGTATGCAGGCAAGTCCCTCAGCATGCACCTCAAAAAAATTAACTATAGCTTCCAAAAAAAGAGAGTTTTCCTAAATAGAATTCTGAAGGAAGAGAAGAAGGTTAAATGTCTTAACAGCCACTCAGCTTAGGTTTAGCTCTCAGCACAGCAAGCATTCCACCTTAAAAAGCAGCATGCAGGGAGAGAAGTATAGCAGCATGACCAAAAGCGCATATTTTGTTTCTTGAATAATGGTAGGGAGCCTCATTAATAAAAAAGATAGATATGTAATTAAGAAGAAAGATACCAATATTGCTTCTAGGTTAAGTGAGATTGCCACAAAGCCTTCTGAAATAGATTTTAAAGCTTTCACGAGGGTGAAAGTAGCTCATATTTCTACTCAAATGTGAGTCTGCACAAAGAAAAGGAAATTGAAGATATCCATTGAAAATGCACTTGAAAAAACTGAGAATCACAGTGCTATAAAGACATTTTTTAATCAAGCACTACATTTACTTGAGCCCATTTTGAAACCCCACATAAAGCCACTGTGTGGAAAGCCTTGATTTTTCTAGTAAATGTTCACAAACACAATATAAAACATTTAATAATCCGACCACCCTGACGAGATGACAGTGTTTCCATCACCACACCTATGAACAGAATTCTTCCATAAGCACATATCATCTTGACACTCTTACACTAGAGCCAGTGCACCTTCTCACACACACAAAGATGAGCAGGGACTTGAAAACTGCTGGGCATCATCAGTGGCACGGTGAGTGATCTGCACATGCAGATATGAAGGGCATGACTACCCCTCAAAGCCTGTTACCCCACTGATTTATACGAGCATAGCTCTACAAACAACAGAGCACTGCCAGCTGACAAAAGCTGGGGAACGAGTCCCAGATCTGCAAGTCTTCCTTGCCAGTTCACAGCAACCTGCAGTCTTTATTTCTGTAGGCAGTAATGACAACTGGAGGCATTCAATCCCATGTCAGTTTGAGATCATTTATTCCAAGTCTACCAGCCTGCTGCATTTGCCAAATCAAAATTGAAATGAGTTCCAAAAAATATTGTCTGGAGTTTAATTCACAGATACAAGAGTCATGTGAAAGAAAACTCAACTGTATTGGGTGAAATATATATATA
>VYZX01015788.1:0-20765 GCA_013401335.1 Brachypteracias leptosomus
GTGATTGTTGCTTTTGCATCGTCGTATTAAATTTTCCTTATGTAAACCTGCAGGGTTTGTATTTTGCTACCTCTCCTGTTCCCATTCGGGGGGTGGGGGGGACAGCGGCCACGTGGTGCCCAGTCCTGGCAGGGTTTAAACCACCACACTAAGATAAACCAAAAATCTAGAGTCAAAAGTTTCTTACTGGTTAGAGTTTAGTAAATGAAACCTATTTTTACAATAAAATTGTTTTCTGGTAAATATGAGTAGAAGGAATCCGAGAACAAGTTAAGTGACGTGTCAACTCATTCTTCAAAGAAATGACTGATAAAAACCTTTTTTTAAAAATTACATCACTACTCCTCTGTTCTAATTGTGACACAGATCCATCTTACAGTTATTATCATTATAGATGCTGAAGGAATTTAAGATTTATTCTACTTAAGGTTTTAAAAATCTTGTCACACATTGCATATATGATACTAAGGCATTAGCATCATTAGTCAAGAGTAACAAAATTCATTTACACACAGCCTGGAGGTTTACAAGTACAAGTGTTTGGGGAACTTCGATGTGTCATTTTGTAACACATCAGCTCCCTTGAGGTCCAGAGTGCAGCAGTAAATAAATAGACACCTCACCATAAGCAATTCCACCCAGCTGCCAGTTCAACTGCAACCACATCATGGTGCAGCCTAAACAAGTTTAATTGTCAGAATACTGGGAAGGGATACAGAAAATGGAGAAGTGAAATGTGAATACTCTTGGAGTACATTTTTCCACAATGCCAATGATACAGGGCCAGGAAAAAATAAGATTTATCACTGGAAAAGTAATTCTTTAAACTTCAATGGCAGCAATGGTGAATGAAGCATTAAGGGTACCTCAACTCTTAGCAGAATCTTTTTTCGGCCGCTTCTACAAAGTATCAAAACTGACATGTGTGAGGGAGGACAGGTAACTGGAAGAACACCAGAGAGCCTTGATGTGGAAGAGTCAGGGAAGCAAAATCCCTGCTTGTGCTGCTCCACTGCACATTTGGGGTCCACATTTTTGCAAAATGCTCTATACTGCAAATTCCTACAAGTCAGTCTCACCAGATGGGGGATATGGGATAAAAAATAACCAGACGAGAACAGAAAAAAAACCCTTTCTTTCTTTGACACTTTAAGGTAATATTTGGGGAAATAAGATTAGTGGATTGTTCGAAGGATCTATATGCATTTGTTCTTCTTTTTTTTCTTTTTTTTTTTTTTTTCTGAGAGTTCTTTACATTTCCCTCTGCTTTTCAAATACGTTAATATCTTGTACAGCTTCCTATTCACCACATTAGAATGTCATAAAGTATATTGCTCCCTAATCAATAATTCTGTGATTTCTTTTCTTCTGTCTTAAATGGAAATGAATAAGTAAGATTTCTTCCTGCCAAGTGCAAAGGATCTATTTGCCAAGAACGTTATTCAAAATTCTTTACTTGATAAAATCATAAAGCTCCATTCCAGTGCTCAAGATAAAATGTAATATAGTAATTATATTACATCTTATCTTTAACATCATAGAAATATTGGAATTAAAAGATCCTATGATGTCAGATATTCCACTTCTATTTGAAGCAGGATCAATTATTTCTACACTATTTTTGGCCACATTTTATCTGTTCTGCTTTTGAAGATCCCAGTATCAAGATTTGTCAGTCTTCCATTATTCAAGCACTTAGCTATGGTGGAAGTGACAGTCTAGCTTTGTTAATACACAGTCCAAATCTTTCTTCCTGACAATTGTGTTGATTACTTTTTTTGTCCTACTGTGTAGACATGGATGATGATTATGATTGTTACTGTCTTTTGTATAATAATATGTTACAGTTTCAAGCACAGTCATGCTTACACTGTCAGTATAAGTGTTTCTTTGTGGACCATGCAAATACATATCTGCCTTTTTTTTCCCCCCCCTAAATTTCTTAACTTTTTTTTTTTTTTTTTCCCAATTCTTTGATAGTTTTGCTTCAGGTGAAGAGTGCAATGCTGGAAACAATACTGTAAGTGAAGTTTTGCTTGGTCTGAGCAGGAAAAGATAATTATATGGGATAGATGACTGACTTACTACATTTTCATTCCTCTATTAAAATAACATTTGTGTTGTATTTAATTTTACAAAAGCACCATTGCATTGACATATTTTTCTCAAACTTCTATTTACTTTTTGCTAATGGTTACCAATATTTTTTCAGATATCTCTTTTTATAAAAATGTTTGATTATTTCTTCCTCAGTGCAAAACCTTTGTAATCATTTCAATTTTATTTCCTGTTTTGGACTCATTTATCATTTTATTGCTGTTTGGATTCCATTCTGTATCTCTCACAATGCACATTTTAGTTGCTATTTACTCTATTAATAAAGACATTTAATAATATCAGACTCAAGAAAGGCCTCTGTGGAGTTCACCGGTAACAACAACTTTTTTTTCTTTTTTCAGTCCCATAAGATTTCAAGAACAAATTTAATCATAAACATAGCTTAATGCATCTAGGCTGTTTTTGACTGTGTTAAGCATTTGATCACAGTGATCTTTATGAAGACTAAAACAGAACACCAAAGAACTTTTCATTGCTGCATTTTTAAACCTTTCTCAAATTCTTCCTAACATTATCTTTTTATATGTGTTTTCAGTTGTGAGTTATTGTGCTCTTAAACTTTATAATATTGGTCCATGCAACTTTGTAGTTAATCAAGGACACATTTTCTGGTTTCTGTTTTCCATACTGTTTTTTTTTCCTTTATTTAATTCATCTTCTAGTCTTTAAGGACAGATTTGTCTCCTGCTTTGCCTTTCAACACCAGCTGCTTCCACACTCTATTCAAATATAACTTAACATATCCTTTGCACATAAAATTTATAGAGATATTTTATAGCATTAGAAAAACTAAAAAACAAATACAATTTGACTGAAAAACAATGGCATGTATTTATTATTGTTTATGCACTATAAAGATGTGTTTTAAAATAAGATCATACAGTTGAACTGCTAGTAAACAAAAGGGTCTTATTGGGAGCTTGTAGCTTGTAGGCCTCTCTCCTAATGTTTCTTTTTGAGCTGAGTATTGAAAAGGTAGCATACAAAGTTATCTCAAAGTTATCTACCTGTTATGAGAATGTAAATAATTAATTTTGTCAAATTGTCTGTAGAGCTTCTCATACATTAGGACTGGAAATCTAAATCATTTATTTATTTAAATTTTTGATGACTTAAAGAAGTTTCAAATTTGTGAGAGCCTGGAGGTTTTCTTAAACAATTTGTAGATGAACAACTACTCATCAACTTTTTTAGCTTATATAGAGAAAATAAATTAATAGCAAGGAAAAATATCTGCATTTTAAAATGTGCCAATTATAGCTTATGACACCTAAGGCAGGCTGCCCCAACTTCCCTTACAATTTCTATTGTGGCTGTTGTGTCAGCAGATGATGTGTTCTTGGGTGGCTCTAGGTCAATAAGGTGATCTCAGAGGCATAATTCAGTTTTATCCATGATGATAGGCTCCAGAGCAGTGTTATCTAAAAAGTTTTCACCCTGAGGTTTATCACTTAGTTTTCGCCTGGCAGTCAACTGGGTGACAGGGTCAGAAGCAACTGTGACTGTAACATTCTTCGAACTAAGAAAATGACTCTTTGGTTACTCAAGAACTGATATTGAGCAGATACATGATCAGATATAACCTCAAAAGTAGCAAATAGGCTATATTATTTGCTATTAATTATTCTGTCAGAGAAAAATATTGCCAATATGAAGGACCGAAAATACAAGGATTATTCCTTAGAAGGGTGTGAGAAAAACTTAAAATCACCAGACTTTTAGCTCCTGCTAGCCTTTGGCTGTTTTTTATTATTTCTGGTGGCTTGCATCTTCAGATATCCCAATTGTTAGCTTTTATTGATTTCCCAAAGAACATAAAAAGAAAGGTGAAATACATCTCTAAGAAAAACAGACAGCGCTACAACAATTCTGTGGCCAGGAATTTGTTTACCTCATTTCTATTGCTAAGAAGGCAGTTTCAGCATTCACAGGCATGCTACTATGCAAAAGTGTCATACTTCAGTTTTCATTTTCCTAACCTCCATTTCTTGGTGACCTAAAAACAGTGAAAGGTATTTTTATTGCTTGTGAAAAAGATAACCTTTTTCCCCTTAAATGGACCCTTATCATAAATCAGTTCAAGCAAGTAAGAGTAGTGGAAAATTCATCTAAAATTGGCATTATGACTCCTTGGTTATTTTTGTGGAAATAATCTTGTAGAACACAGACACAAGAAATGGTATTATCCAGATATGAAGGTACCTCTATTTGTCCATATAAAAGATCAGCAATTATGTTAATTTTTGAAGTAAAATTAACTTGTTCTTATCCCTTTGGTTAATTCAGCTCATATTTCCTCATTAAATTGGAATTGCTTTGTCTAAAAGTATCAAGGGTGTGAGCTAACCTCAATTAAGTAGAAGCCAGATTGTCACTATCAGTCACAGTTTTCCCTGTGTCAGTAGTGCTCTGCCTCAGGCTCACAACAGATTCAGAGTAGCCCAATAGGATGATATTATTTGTACTGCTGGAAGTGTTAAGATACTCAGAATATAGGTCAGTTTTTGAGTTCAGGAGTTAGAGAGTTATTCTGAAAACAGAAAAAAGAAAATTTGTGTCTAGCCAACACCCTGCATAAGAAAAGGTTTTCCATATAGAAAGCTGTATGAGCAAATACCTCAGAGCAAACACCAGGAGATAAACCAATTTGCATTTGCAAATGGAAAATATGAAATTTAATAATTATTTAAATTATTAATATATTTTTTGTTTTGTCTGCAACTATTTATTTTGCTAGACCCAGAGTAACATTGGATGCAGTGACAAAGTTACTACCCATGTTCTTCCATCGAATTATACATTTGTATATTTGATGCAACATTTTTTACCTTACTTGCATATCTCCTTAAATTTGAGGAGAGCCAGCAAGACCTCCAGCTTGCAATAAGTTACAGAATAAACCAGTTGCAGAATATAAGACATTTCCACAGGTATTTTTTTTGTTTGGTTCATTTTGTTTTGTTGTTGTTGCTGCTGTTGTGGTTGTGTTTTGTGGGTTTTTTAAACTGAGGCTTGAACATACAGAGTTCTTATGTATTTGTGCAGTTCTTATGTATTTATGCAGGAGAAAGTCTTAAGGTATTTACAAGGTAATGGCCATAAAAATTGAAAAGTCTCTTGTTTAGTAGTACCTTGATAATGAATAACCTATTCTCTTTGTTTCCTGTACCATACACTTCTGAAACTTGCATATATGTATACACATGAAAACCAAGTTTATTCCAAAATTCAAGTGTTTTTTTTAGCACCCTCCCCCTTTAAAAGGTGTCACAGCCATCATTGATTCGAAGAATCAAGTATTTTTATAAATATTGAAGTTTTTATCATGTTGCAAAATAAATGGAAAAATAGATTAAATCAGTTTATTTAATTTGTTCATTACATTTAGTTCACCTAGTTGATCATGGTTAGTGTGAGGTTTATTGCAGTTCTTCTGTTAAGCATCTCTACAAGCAAGGAGGAACGAGCAGGAAGTCTTACAAGCTCATATAGAATTCAAGGCAGTTCATAAAATTCCTCTTATCTTGGTGCTGATCAACCTCACATCCCATTCCTCTGCCAAAACCTTCAGTCTCCATCTCTTTCCAGTGTAAACATTTCTATTTGCTGAAATATTTTCTTAGAGAGTCCTGAACTGTCAATTCAGTTATTCTTGCCACCATTATATATGCCTTAAGAAAACATTATGGTTTGCATCTTTATAATTTTTTTCACTGTGAATTGCTTTGCCATGCAGAGTCAAGAAAGCTTAATGCTGAAAGAGACTGGGGCAAAACCCTCTGCATCGCTAGCATTTTAATTTAATCCTGTTATATATTATATAAACTAAAACTGTGCTGTGCTTTTCCTCTCAGTTTTCTCTCTGGCAAAAGCATTGTCATGTCTCTTGAACTACTTTAAACCAAAATAAAAATAATTTAAAACCTGTCTTTTCTTATGTCTCTAGTGCTGTGAAAACAACAGAAACTATCAGTTTCCACTCAAAGAGGTGAAATGAAACATTCTTTCAACCTGGTGTCAGTGCATGCCTATTGCTACAACTCCACGTAAACCTCAGTCCAAAGGAGCTTATTTCCATGATTTGATCTGATCAAGTATTTGTCTGCTAGAAAAATTCACCATTACCAAGCTGAGATTTATGGCAAATGTATAGAGACACACATTAGAGCACATTGCACATTTAAAGTGATCACTAGAAAAAGAAAAAATAAAAGAAGAACAAAGACACAAAACCCTTTCTAATAGGACATACTGACTACAACAGGCAATTTCCTTTTAAGATTCATACATGGTTTTAATTATGGTGTTGGTTTGTGGCAGTGGTAGAAAGAATTTGGAAAACACTCTTTCACATGTTAATTAAAAGAACATTTCTGCTAATGGGTTTTGAGTTGGCTATGCCAGCACATACAGTGTGGCAATCTAATATTCCTTATTATTAGGCACATGTGTGTTCCAGTTTCTGCATTACAAATTTGCTGTGTACATGGCTTGAATTCTGGAAAAGGTGGGTGAAACAATGCATTCTTGAATCTTTGATTTACTTGCTCATAGCCGTAATTACTCCACAGATTAAAACTGTGGACAAGAAGAGTACCCAGAAGCAAGAATTTGTCAGATATCAACAATGGAATTCCAGTCCTCCCCACACACGGTACATATTCAGACTGTGGATTAAATTCCATTCTGCCAATGTATCCTTCATGTTATCGTCATTCCTGCATGATCATTATTTTTTATAATCTCTTCACATTCTAATAGTTTTTATTAGGTGTGCATTTGTCAGTCTGTCTTTTTTTCAGCAGGCAACAGACTTCTACCTTTACTCTGTTGCATTTTTTTTGTTTAAGGCCTACAGTTTATTTTTCTGGAGTTTCAATAGAAAATTGTAGTCATTCTTTCTGAATGCCTCTAATAAACAGTATTGAATTCTTTGCTTCACTTAATTGTATCTTTTCTTGGGTTATAAGCGAACACATTTTTTTCTTAACTTATCCTTTAGTGTAATAAGCATTTTCTTTCTTTTTTCCATCAAAGATGACTAATTATGAATAAATGGGATAAGAAAGTGCTATTCCAAATAAAGTGTCAGATTGAAGTAAATCATGGAATGAGATAAATGTCAAAGACAAAATTTCCTAAGTTGTTATTGTAATTTCCTGGTATGAAAGAGGAAGAAATTTTGTGAGATGACTTGCTTTCACACATTTTCCACAGTCCAAATTCTGGCCAAGATTTCAAACTGTTCTTATCTTGAATCCTTTGTGGTTTAACAGACATGAAAAAAAACCCCCAATGCTGTCAAGGTATGTTACAACCCAAGGATTGCTTCCAAAACCATATAGAAGTGTAAAAGGGATTTGGGTTGAGTCTGAAGTTCTGCTTTTTCAAAAAACCCTCAACAAAATGCCTTATGCATCTATATCTCTATTTATATACCATTCAAAGTATTTCAACTTTAGATTTTCTAGAAAATAATACCAATCTCTCTCCCTTCACCCCTAGCCATGTAATGCTGTGTTTGAAAACATTAAAGTATATATTTATTGTTCTGCTGTTCTTTGAGGAAACTGAGATCTGCAGGGACAAAAATCAGCTTTTCTTTCACTTATAAATTGGTGTAATAAAAAATATTACCACTTTTCTGAAAATCTTGCTCTACCTAAAAAAAAATAGGAACAGCAATGTTTATATTTTCCCTTTAATTTAATATGACTGAAATTTTCATGGACTAAACAATGATGTTACTGGTTTTTTATAATAATTTAGAAAATTATTATTACAAAAAAATATTACTTTTAGGTTTTTGCATTCAGAAGAGGTTCTGGCTGAAATTAAACAGCATGATGGGTGTTGAAGGCATCCTAATGGCAAGGGAAGCTCAAAACAGTGGGGGAGAGACACAAAGTTCTTAGAAGAACTCTGAGCTATCCAAACAGCCATGCAGTGTGACCTCCTGCGTGCCAAATACACACAGCACCATGTGCAGCTTATTTCCACCATGTGCAGAGCACTCTGCGAGCCAACTGGTTGATGTAGTGTAAGATGGAAGAGGACCCTGGGGAGAGGTGTAGTATCAAAATTACAGTTAAATAGCAGCTTTTTTTTTTTTGCTGCTGTCTGCATTCCTTCCGTCTGTTGTTTTTTCTGGCTTTTAATTTTAAATATAGTTGCATTAACTTCTGATGAGATAATAGTTGGTCCATCTCCAGATAGTTATTCTAGGATGATATCTTCTGTTTCTGAATAGATGACTCACAACTTTATTTTTTACACGAAAATGTGAAGGATGACAGATTGCCAACTTGGTAACATGTATTTCAGTCCAAGCTCTGATTCTCATCCTTATTGGTACAATTACTGAAGGAAAAAAGGATTTAAATTACACACAGCTTGTCAAAAAGAGTTAAAGCACCACTTGATCTGAACTATTTATCTTTCTCATTTTGCTTGAGGGTATGATGTGAAGAAGATAGAGGTCTTACTTTAGATTAGCTCCCCCTATAAGAAGATTGACTAATTGTTCAGCTCAAACTTTTTTTTTTATTATGAGTATATACACCCTCGGTCTTCTGTTGTTATATTTCATAGTGTATCTATACTCTGCAAACCATACTTGTATTTCCACAAAAATACAACTAAACCAAAGGAGATTTGGGGGGAGTGGGGAGGAAGTTGAAATTAAATTTCAGTAAAAAGATATGGGCTGTACAACCTTGTACTGTTATTTTTCCCACTTAACTTTGCCTATTTAAAAGTTTACTTCCTTTTCTATTCTAGAACTCCAGATGCCCTAAATAAGGGATGAAAACAAGAAAAAAAAAAGAAAACCAGCTCATCGCAGTTAATTGCTACTTGTTTATAAAATTAGATGAATTACCCTTTGGTTAGAGAACTTTGAACAGTATTTAGTACAGGAAAGGGTAATTTATTTGCTTAGATCAGATATCTAATTTAGATTGTTAAAATGAAAGGTTTTATTTAGGAAGACTGAAGACCTCTCACTCATGAACAATAAAGAAAATTACAATCAAGTTTTCTACATCCTGCTTTTACAGATGTTAGAAAAATTTTTCTCTAAAACTGAAAGAGAAAATCAGGGTTTATAGTCATAATATCTCTTGCAACTCAGGTAGTATTTCCTGCCTGTGTACAAATAGTACTACATGCAGCTCTGAATATAGAGGTCTAGACAGCTGCTGATTTTGAATACAGAGACTTGCAGCTCATTTTATAGCATGTACCATCAAATGACATCAACCTTCTCTTTCCTAACAATTTGGATTCAAAGGAATCTGAAGTAATAGTATTTATACTCCAGTATTAAGCTCTTGGGCCTTCCTGTTCCTCAGCCACATAATTTATTTATTTCTTTATAGATTGTGCCTGACAAATTAGATGAGTTTATATTCCTGGATGGCTATAAAACATGAGATCAAGTGTTAAAGGAATTCCTTATCTGAAAACCAAACCAGATATTAATTAAACTCCTGGGAGACAAACACTACCCTTCCCCATCTACTGCTGACAGGAATCTCTGCATCCCATATGCTACCATAATAATATCTTCAGCCAGCCTATGGACTTTCCTACCAGTAGCTATTCTAACAAGGCTAGCTTTTCTCCTTCTAGGGGAAGACTAATGAATAGAAAACAAATCATTAAAATCAGTGAGTTCTGCCTATGAAAACAGGTGCTAAAATCTGGCCTTTAATTTTCCAAGGAGGGCTTTGCTCCCCAGCTCTAAATTCCCTAGTGGCAGTTGTTGGTTACAGGACATTTCCAAATCCCCTATCTGAAGCAAGATTGGCCTTTAATTTCTTTTCCTGCTTGTCAGTGGTGAACTTCAAAGATAGAAATTCTATCTCCAAAAATGTAAGGCTGTAGGTTCAAACATTACTTTCAAGACCTCCCATTTTATTTTTTTATGTGCTTGTTATGATTTAGATTTTTTAAAATGCTTGAAGCAAAAAGACAGAATTAGTTTGTTTTCAATATCAATAGAGGGCTAGCAATGATTCACGTATACAAGTTGAAAATAAAGAGAATAGACAACTGCAACTTCTAAAAAATTTAAACTGTTGTATGAAATAAGAATATGTGTAGAAGCTCATTAAAAAGTTTCCTTCAGGAAAAAAGGATATCACCCATTCTCAATGGCATAAATATCAGTCTATTTTTACCAGCTCCTCTGACCAAAGCAATATCCTGTGGCATTTGACCTATCTACAAGAAGAGGAAGAGGCAATTTGAGCAAGTGATCTAACTGCTTAAAGACAAGACTGAAAAGCAGGGAAGGGGAGACCTTTCTTTGAGGTGTTCACTAACTGTCTAGGATATGAATATGCAGATATTGCTCCTATTACCTCTCTAATCCAGTTTCTTGCCTACTTAAGCAACAGGAAATGCTGAGACTCCTTTGCCTTGGCCCACAGAGATATTGATATTTAAATTTTTTTTCTGTTCATGCTTTTCTTGTTGCTCCAAATTTTGCCCATCTCTCAAATAGATTCCAAGTCTAATTAAAAGAAAGGTTTGGTATAACATGAAAGATAGTTCAATTCTTACATTCCATTACAAAGGAAAGACAACAATAACAAAAACAAATTAAAAAATGGTCTGAAGTAGATTACAGGAGATTAATCGACAGCTACGTAAAAAGCTATCATCTGACAGTAGCTGATATCTAGATTTTAGCAAGTATTAAATAAAAACTTTTCACAAGCATTTCCTGGAATAAAACTTTAATCTACCTGAAAAACTTCATTCACTTTAATGTGTAAAATATTTACAGAGATGTTTGTTTCAGAAATATTTGCTACATAAACCAGAATTTTCTTGTTTGGAGGTCATCTAGTCATGGAACAAAATCATATTACTGGGGTGATACAATTCTTTGTTCAAACAGTGAGTTACCACCAGCAATATTTAAATCATTCATGAGCCAAACAGAAGTTGAAATTTGTTATCATAAAGTTTTGACATAAATTTATGGACGGTGAAGTAACTCACTCTGATCAAAGGTAGATAAAAGTCATCCAAGCTTCTGTAAAATTATGCCTGTGATTAGGGAAAGAAAAAAACAACGGCTGCAGGAGTTAAGTATACTAGCTGGCAATTTTAATTCCTGACTGCTAAGTATACACATAGGATCACACACAGGATAACACATTCAGGACACTTACAAGTTCTCACATGGATCAAGGTCGATCCTGAAAATAGTTTACCTATTTTATACCATTTTTCTAGCAGAAAGTTGTTCAGAACCTCACTACAGAGGCAGTTAAAAGTTTACTGGTTTTCAGCATAAATTTATTCATGACAAATATTATTAATTTCTTCACTAATGTTACCTGCTAGAGCTCTTTCCCACAGCACCAATAATATGCACTCTTACCTCTATTTTACCAGAAAAAAAAATTCTAAGTACCTTTAAATGTTTTCTGGAAAGAAGTCTGTCTTGCATCTACGATCTACTTCAAGAGAAAACATTGCAAAAACCATTAATTAACCTCCCTTAGGTGAATAGCTAAACAGAGATCAACATGGATGGGGTGATTATATCAAATGCACTGTTGCTCTCACATGATTGAGACTGTACACACCATAATTAGACTGCAGCATAGGAGGCTAATGCCCCCTTAGGTGTCTTGATAAATCCAGATCTTGTAAACTCCACTAGTGACAAAGTAGTATATGACTCAATTTGTTAAACTCTTGACCTTTCCTAAGGATGCCAAAGTACTTTTGTAATGTTCAAACCGTTTAAAATGAACAAAAAATTAGATCATCAATCAGTTTAAATAGACCATGCAACAGCCTCAAGTTAGTAATGTTGCCCACCAAAGATTGTCTTGATTTAGAAATGATGTGTGAACAGTTTACTGCCCATCCCTTTGAGACCTTCTTTGCCATAGGTCATACCTATGCATTTTTTGTAATCTAGTAAATAGCTGTGACTATTACTTTCATTGATACATAACAACCTGGAAAGAAAAGCTGGAGGGTAGGAGTAACAATGAAAAACAACACATAATTTCTCTGCCCATCAGGAGGATGTCAAATAATTGCAGCTCAGATACTGAGCGTTCATGGAAGACTGCTTTTCAAACACCTACTTTGGCAGGACAGTATTTGGGACAAACCATGTTGTATGTGAGCACCAAGTACTAATCACAGTCTTTAATTATCAAAATTGGTTCATTTTGGCACTGTCCAGAGGCAGCTTAAGAGTCTTCTACATGAGTTGACTTTTTTTCCTGCTCAGAGTAGATCTTTT
Organism: Brachypteracias leptosomus; assembly: GCA_013401335.1. Taxonomy (NCBI): domain Eukaryota; kingdom Metazoa; phylum Chordata; class Aves; order Coraciiformes; family Brachypteraciidae; genus Brachypteracias; species Brachypteracias leptosomus. The sequence goes on from VYZX01015788.1 coordinate 12,398, forward strand.
AACTGTCTGATCAAAGCAAGACTCACTAATAAAATACCACCCTGAGACCATTCTTGCAAATATGTAATTACTATCATCAAATATATTTTCCATAATGCTATTAAAGTTGTTTCAAATACCCAGAGAGCTAATTAAAGATAACAAAATCGGGCGCTATTTTCTGGTATATATATTCCTTTGATTAATATGATCTTGCTGATCTCACATAATCAAAACAGTGAATATTCCTTCAGACAAACTTTTCATATAAAATTTGGATCTAGTCAGTGCTCATAAATCAAAATAGTTTTCAGAAGATTTAAGAAAATATTATAATATTGACCTTTTTCCCTTAATTTAAAATAGTGGAGGACTTTAACATTCAAAATATTCACATATATAGCATAAAAAAATTTATATATTCATGGTTTTCATCATATTAAATAAGCATTCATGTCAGTGACATATTCAGATAATAGTCTACTATTTTAACATCTTTCCCTCTTATTAATGAAAAGATAACAATTTCCTCGTAGTCAGTCATTTTCAAGTATTCTGACAACTAAAGCCAATATCTTTTTGCCATTATTTTGTAGACAGAGTTAGTATTCATACTTTATTAAGCTGAGATTGGCCAGAGAAGTCATATGGTCTTGCTTCCATTCTGTGGGTGGATACATACAAAAGCATTGTTATTGTCACTACTTGATTTCTGCAATTACTCACAGACAGGGATCTGGAAACTGCTATGCAGAAGCATTACAGTCAGCAAAATTAAAATTCAATAGAAGGTGAAAATCCAAAGAGTGAGAATATCACTAAGAAAACCATATAAAAATCTCTTCTGAGCAGCACAAACTATATGAAAATAATGAATAATTTAAGCTATGTAGCCTTTAGTGTTAATGGAGCAGAGCAGGAGAGTGAAAACTTAACACGCCTCTCCTAATAGTAGAAGACACATAGGAAATACCTCAGAAAGCAGTGAATAGTGATTTATACTGTACACTTTTGCAGGAAATTGAATTTCTACCCTGAAAACAATCTGCTAGAAGCATAAGGAAGTACTGATGTATTCTATAATAGTGAAAAGAAAATCACTCATTATATGATTTAGGTTCAAATTTCTCCCCTTATTAATATACAGACAAATCTCAAGAGAGACAAAAAGAGATCCTCTTTTGACAAACACTTGAAATCCATCCTAGGTATGGGGGACTGAGATTAAGTCTGTGCAGTCAGAGAAAGCAAAGATTTCAAAAAGGTTATCTCCTTCCATGCTACTCACTAAACTGTCTAATTTGGACTGGATTATGTTTTTCTGTTAACTTTAGACTAAAAAATCCCTATAACTTTCAGAACAGTTATGGTACTTTCTGCAAAGAAGGGTGTCTTTGAGGAATCACCACTTTCTGACAGCAAAACATGTTGTCCTGAACAACTTCAGTTATTAGTTATCTTCCCTAATAATTATTTACTTCAATCATGTTACAATGGAGTTTTGTTTGGTTGTTTGTTGTTGGGTTTTTTACATGGTGCATAATAAAGTAGTGCTCCACTAAAGTAGGACAAATAATGTTTTATCTTTCAGGTATTAATGTTAAAAGACTAGATGGACCATTAGACTTTTCTGGTGTGCTAGCACCTTTTGTAGTGATAAAGCCTCAAGCCGATCACAACAGAAACAATATATGATAAAAATGTGAGGCTTGCAAGGTAATCAACTTTGATTACTTTGTTCTAATCAGGTTTGCTATATGGAGCATTACACTGCTCACTTAACTGTTCTGAGAGGAGGACTCCACAAAAATAAAAAACTGATAAACAAAACCCAATATATATCTTGCATTCAAAAAAGCCATTCCCAGAAACAGGTCTTAATTAAACCAAATGGAGACACCCAAAAGACTGTGAGAGTGAAAATTAAATTTGTAATTTAAGGAAAGGAGGCAAAGAAATTTCAAAGCAGCAAGACAGCAAACAACAATAAAGAAACTTATGATGAAAATTAAAAAATAGGAAAAGTCATTGTATTTTTCTGTAGTTTGGATGGAAACTGAATTTATCTCAATGGTTCTGGACTTGGCTCTGCTCCAGGGAAGGTCTCACTGCACACTATTCCTAAATCTCTTCACCCATCACTAAATTCAGTTTTTCAAAGGAAAAGAAATAACAGATTGCCTCCTTGAGGGCCCTGAAATGAAGATGAATCTCTATGCTTTTCCTCCTGTGTAGCTGTTTGTGTGCTGATTGAAGCAGACACAAGGAAATTGAACCAAATGGTGGTGTTAAATCCATTAGTAAAATGACATGTCCTTGTGAACAACAAAAAAAAACAACAGAACTTTAACAATTTGAAGAAGGAAAAAATGTACAACCAGGACATTTAACTCCTTTGTGAGTTATTATCCTACTAAGTATTTGTTTAAAAGTTTCACCATATGTAGAGTCTTGGCACATTCTACAACTTGTGTTCTGAAGTTATTTAGCAGGCATGCTCTTAAAACATCTTAGAATTGGAACATTACCTGTTTGATAAATAGAGATGATTTAAATAAAATTTTTTAAAAAGCTATAGACTTTGACTTAGATTTCTCTGTGAGTCACAGTATCTTAAACATATAGCATGTGGTCATTTTCAACAGAGAGATTTTAAGGCACAGAAACTACTCCAATAGACCTCATTATTGAAAGAAATTTAAAGACCTGAATCTCTCAATACATATATTTACAGAATTACATACAAAATTCTGCAAATCTGTTTCTAGATTTAAAAGACAGTTGCTGAGGTGGGAAGAGACTCATAAATACTATAGATTGCCTCACAGTGGCTTATCTTCTCCAATGCAGGAAATGTTCAGTGCTTGACAGTATCAACCATAGGGAAATATTATCCTGACTCTGACATTAGATTTGAAATCAGAGCACTGAAGTCAGAGCAGGATAGATACTCTGTGGTGTGCCCCATGGCCTGCAACCTTTTTTAAGTAGTAAGTTGTCAAGGGTTAGGTCTGGGCCAACAACTAGACAAATGACAGATGCTTTCTATTAACACCTCTCCCTTCCCAAAGGGGAAGAGAAAGGGAATAAGGAAGAGAGATTTATGGATTGGAAAAGAAAACTAAAACATCTTTAATGAAAATAATAACAATAAAATGAAATACATACCAATATATAAAAAATCAATATCGACAACCCCTCCTTCTTTCACCTCCTCCTTCCTAATGACAATTACATCACTGTCACCTGTGGGCTGACACTAGGGAAGTCCTAGACTAGATTAATGAGTTGGATTCAGAAATGCATGAGTTGGAATTGAGGGCAGAAGAACAGACAGAGCCCTCCTCTGATCCCAGCCACTGAAGAAGAGAGCTTGATCCTTGTTGATCCCTCAGCTTTATACTGAATATGATGTATATGGAATGTAATACCTTGTTGGTCAGTTTAGGGTCACCTGTCCCCTCCACTCTTCTCTGCAGGTGTGGCCTTTTATTTTCTGCACACCCAACATGGAACACAAGATTTAGCAGTAACCTTGGTCTTCATAGGAGCAAGTATAAGCAAGAACCTTTTTGCATACTAATTTGTAGTAGTAACTATAAAGTGTTATCACTTTTAGAAGAAGACATTATCTACAAAACTATGCCATTAACTTCAGAAAATGAAGCTAGTTAGAAGAGACTGAGCTGAAAAGTAAAATCACTGAACAGAATTAGTTCTGTTGTACTTAAACCAGGACATTAGTGAAATCTGGTTGCTTTCTTAGCTATGAGCTGGTGCATACTTGTGTGCTGCTGGTCCCCTGGGAAGAAGGCTGCACACATTGACACCAAGGGAGTCACTAACAGTGGATTGTACAAAGAGACCCTCCAGCCTCGGCTGTAAGGGTGGTGAAGCTGCAGAGAGTACTGTGCATATACTCAATTAGCCCTGCAATACAAATATTGTCAAAGAGAGCTATACAATAACCACATTTTAGAAAACAAAATGCTTAGAATCTAGGAGTTAGAGAGAATAATAAACTTTTTGAATGGAGACAGGGGAATGTTAAAAAGTAAGAATATAGCATAACTATGGTATCTCCAGTATTCTTAAAAAGAGGTTGCCTCATCCTGCAAGGAGAAGTAAGAAATTGGCCAAACTCTTTTCAGTGGTGTTCAGAAGTAGAAAAGGGGCCAAAGGCACAAATTGGAACACAGGAGGTTCCATCTGAACACGAGGAAAAACTTCTTTACTGTGAGGGTGATGGAATACTTGAATTAGCTGCCCAGAGATGATATAGAGTCTCCTTCTCTGGAGAGATTCAAAACCAGCTTGGACATGAAATCTGGTCTAGGTGAATGTGCTGTAGCAGGGCAGTTGGACTAGATGATTTCCAGAGGTGCTTTCCAACCTCTGTCATTCTGTGATTCTGTAACATCACTTTGTGACTGGCAGACTGACTCATGGTCCCTAAAGGACTCTTACTGTGGTCTTCCTCACTGTTACTGCATTAACCTTATCCCATTTCTGCTACAACAGAAAGACACCTTGGTGCCTGACCACAGCATCATTCACTCCTGTGATCACTCCTGGTCACCATACTGTCAGCTGAAGTGCCCTGTCTTACCCACACCATTTCAAGACAACACAGCATGGCTGTGGTTGGTGCATTGAAAGGCTGGTGAGATGAGTAGAACTGCAGCTGCTACAGCTACTATTGCAATGTAAGCTGTAGTAATGTATTGCTGATGATCTCTTCAGGACTGGTGGAAAACGTATTCAGCTTTGGTCAGAAGTAAGGATAGGAGATTTGCTATTGTTCTATCGGATGTGCTAGCACCCTGCCAGTGGCTTTTGTTAGAGTTAAGCTTCGGTGATTTAGTTAAGATTTCTGAGAGATTTGAGTTTATTTTTAACAGTTTCTCTAGAAAATGCACTTTGTTCAGTTGTGCTTTCTTTATACCTGTCTGTCCTTCACTAACAGTTTCAGGGACTTCACAAAGAAATTGAATCCCTATGAATTTAGTGAAAATAGGCAACCATGTAAAGGAAGAGACATTGCCTCTCTTATTGATGGAAAGGTTCCACTAAATAATGTTATTGTAAGATACCAGAGAATCCAAAAGGTATTATAAATGAAAGCCACAGAAAATGATACTCCTTAAATTCAGCTACTCTTCAAGCTACCTGTTATGTGAGAAATTCAGGTTTGCAGTTAGGTCATGGTGGTATAGAGATGAAGAAGCATTACATTTTGAAGGATTTCTCTAGAACTTGACACTTGATCTAACTCCACCTTTTGGCAACTAGCAGCGTAAATGATCTCCTAACGTGAGCTCACCCCATGCTGTCTCAGTCTTGTAACTAGCAATTGCCATTGGAGGGAATGAGGTGATTGCTGAGGCTGAGTGCAATGTGGTGTAAAACATTCTTGTTATTATGATGTTAGTTTTGAGGTTGCAGTTTTGAGGTCTTTGGCAGCCAGCCTGATATGGTGCATAAACAAATGTAGTATTCCCTGAAAACACAGAATGTCTGCTGCCAGAATCAGCCTATCAATATATGAATAAAAATCAGGTAGGCATAATTCAAAAGCAACTTCTCATCTATTGTACAGTAAGACTACAGTATCCCACAGAATCTATGAGATAGCATAGCTGACAAAAAGAGAGGCTTAATACAATGAAAGAGGGTTATTTCATTGCATTTATTAATTTCTAGTGGAGGGTATTATGTAGTAGAGGCATGATTGTGCATAGGGACTGTGGAAAAGGTGATCTACATATGTCAGACTGCCCTGTAGTAACTTGTTTATGCATCCACATCTAAAACATATAATAAGTGATGCTGGAAAAAGAACAATGCTAGCTACCAAGAGGTACTTTCTCAGAAAGTTTTGAGCATCATCAAAGACTTGCTAACACTGAATCTTCCAGGTCATTCTTTCAGTTCAAAAATGTTCTTTCATATTATATAGCCTTCATACCTATAACACCAAAGGGAGTAACCATATTGCTTCTCTTTTCAGAGAGAGTGTGTGATGATTTTGTTTTCCTACACAAGCACAGTTAATTTTACTATAGCAATTTATTGTTGCCTTGTCTGTTATGTGAATTCTGTCTTGGAGGCTTGGCATGCTCCACAGATCACCTATACTGAGAAGCTTTTGTATACAGGAGATTAAGCTGGTGAGTCATGAATTATAGTCCTTCACTCATTCCCAGTGTGATATGATTTCTGATTTTATCCAGAAAATACAGTTTGAGTTGGAAGAGGAAATGCGAAAGGTGAGAAAATATCTTCTTTATATCAGATTAGACAATGACTGTAATTTCAGAAGAAAAAGAAATTACTATAGAAGGATTCATGATGCCATGGCAATATCCATGTGTATAGTGCCATACAAATCTGAGCTGAGCCATACTTTAAGCATAGTGTAAGCATTTAATACATGCTGTTTTCAGTTAAGCTTAAGAGGCTCATTAATATAAATAAACAACAAACCCATAGGTTTTCCTTAGCTATCATAAACCCTCCTGACATAATCATATCAATGAAACTTGTGGTAGTACAGCAAGCTTAATGCAGATGAAGTAGATAGTTAAGTACTTAGCTTCACTAAGGAGATGCTTTCTTGTTATTTGGCAGTGTAACTAGCATGCCAAGCAGGAACATCAGTCTGAATTTTCCTCAAGTCAAGTGAATCTCCAGTAGAACTATGAGAATTTTATTTTTGCAACAGACACATGTACACACACACATGACAGAAGTATGCAGATGGCTACAATTTTCTTACTGTCTGAAATGTGAATATGACACCAGACAGCTATGTTACAATAGTTTTCCAAGGTCTGGAGATAATTTATCAAGTGAACGTCAAAGTCATCTTTGGACTTTCAATTCTGCTTGCTATTAAGTAGACAAATAAATAATAGTTTAAATGTAATAATTTTTCCTTTAAATAGAGATCAAGCTCCTTTGAATCAATGCAGTTTCTGAAATTAGCCTTCATTTCTATCTTCTAGGTCTTTTAATCCTCTCACACATGCCCATACACAGTAAAGGTCCTTAAATTTGCACATATTTGATTACTAGAGGGAACTGAGTTGTACAGAGGTCAGCTGAAGCTGACTGATGGAACATTCTAAGGCTAGATTGCGCTGTTCTAGTCACTTTGTAGAGAAGCAGTGTGCCTGTCATACTAAAGAGGGTCAAAAACTTCAGGGAGAGAGAAGCTTCTCTTTAAACTGGTACTTTTTTTATTCCTCATTGAGTCAGTTTGTAACAACACATGTAGCAATCCTACGTCTTTTCAGTACGTTTGTCTTGAGAACAGTAAGATAATATGTCTCTTACAAGAAATGGACATTGTTTTAGATTTCCTGTTTTCAAAGTTTTCTCTGAAGACATAATGTTTAGAAATCAAATTAATTACTTCAGTGAGAAACATTAGGCCTTCCCATGAGCATTCCCAATGTTGTTTGAAATGCTGGTATTTTATACCAGCAGGTGTCCTGTAACCTGCTATTTTTAAAGGTTACCAACTCACACTTTGCATTCCTTGTGTATGTATGTGTGTCAAGGTTTAGGTCCAATCCGCCTACAAAAGATGCTCTCTGTTAACCCCTCTCCCACCTCGCCTCCCCCCATTAGAGGAAGAAAAAAAAGGATAAGGGAGAGAGACTTATGGCCCCTTCCTCTCCCATTTGGGAAGGGAATGAGAGAGAGAGAGGCTTCAGGATTAGAAAAGGAAAGTAAAACAGCTTTAATGAAGGTAATAATAATGAAAAGAAATATATACAAATATATATACAATGAGTATCGAACCCAAACATCCACTGATGGCAATTACATTACCGTTACCACCATGGCTGTGAAGCAAGCACTGGCAAAGTTCCAGACTGGGTTCAGCAGCTGACTGGAACTGTGTTCAGGATCCGGGTTCAGGAACACATGAATCAGGATCAAAGGCAAGGCTGAGAAGGGAAGGCCAAAGGGAAAGGATGGATCCACCAAATGCAAAAAAGAAGGCCCTGAAAGGAAGAAGGAGAAGATTGAGACCCTCATGATCCCTCAGCTTTATACTGAATATGACACATATGAGATGGAATCCCTTGTTGGTCAGTTTAGGGTCACCTGTCCTGGCCACTNGTCACCTGTCCTGGCCACTCCTCCCTGCAGATGTGGCCTTTTACTTTTTGCACCCTCAATGTGGTACACAAGATCTAGTAGTGACCTTGGTCTGCACACCAGCCCTTGGTAATAACTCTAAACATAGAGCGTTATCAGTGCTAGGAGCAGACACTGTGTGAAAACATGCTGTTAGCTTTAGAAAGTGCAGTTAGTTAGCAGAGACTTAGAGGAAAAGTAAAATCACAGAACACAGTTGGTTTGGTTCTAACTCAAA